>JAYKKI010000021.1:19035000-19197500 GCA_039881145.1 Druceiella hillmani | reverse complement strand
AGTTTAGTTATCTATTTTTAACTTTATTGTAAATAGTGTTTTGGCAAATTTCGTTATGCACCGTTAAAAAGTTTTTAATCAAGCGTCATAACATAAAAATACAAATGATATAGATTATCCATAAACTATATTTTCTTACTTTTCCTGAAGGTGCCCGTTTTTGGCCCTCTTCCCCTAACCGGTTAAATTACTATTTTTTTTTTAAATTTGAATAAACGTTATTAAACATATTTACTAATATTTGAATATTTCTTTGGCTTGACTTGTGTGTCTACTACGAGTCCTTAATAATATTAAGTTAAAATGACATAAAACTTACGTCAAATTTAAAACAATAGTTGAACCGTTATTATTTATATTTCCAGAAGTTCATTGTACTCAAAATGTAGGGCAGAGTATGGTAATTGATGATGAGTAATTGAGAACGGTCAACAAAATAGTGCTTCCCGCCCTACCTGCTGTCGCATACATCTAAAATCTACGTAACATTCTCCCTCAGTCCTGTCAAGAACTTGAAGAGGCTGCGTGCGCGCTTTCGCGGTGAACGTCAAAAATATTTTGTCACATTTGTTATAATTTTAACCCTTCATGATAACCATTGTAATCAAGATTTCTCATTCTTCAGTCAAAACGAATTTTGATATAAATTTGACTGAAATATTGGGAACCGTGTAAAAAGCACAATTGGGAATATTTGTAATTAACCTACGAAAAGACATTTATGAATTCATTCTAACATTTCGACATTTATTATAGATGGCACGGAAATATGTTAGCAGTACTGCTACGACATGAAGTATTGAGAATCTCCAAAGCTTTGAATGATGTGAAAGCAAAAAAAATATTCTTGGTCAAGCAACTAAGATATATTAGTGCCGGAGACTACTTTAAGCAAATAATAAAAACTGGAAGCTCTTATGGAACCAAAAAAGATCGATATTTAGTTTTTAATAAGAAAGTGAATTGAATTAAGGAAATGAATTAGTGGAATATGTAAATAGCTTTCCGTAAGACTTATTATGGAATTACACCAACAACGAAAAATTGCTTATGTAGGTATAGTGAACATCCTGGTAAACCAATAATCCTGGTGAATCAATACGAGGTTGGAAAGCTTTTTACTAATGTTTTACATTAAAAGAGCTAGTATACGCAAAGCCATCAATGTATTAAAGCGGCTGCAATTTGTCCTATTAATCATTTTACGTTTAAAGACTGCTTCGAGAATATATCAATAAATTAATCCAAAGTGAGCCAGGTTCAAGAAAAAGGTCTTATCAGTTCACATGCCGCTCAGTGAGTCCAAAGCCAACCAGGCCCAAAGAAAATGTTACGACAGAAGCTGTAAATGACTATGGTTTGATCGCTTATATCAAAAGTGTGTATCCTACTTATATGGCTTATTAACATTAACTTGAAAATGTCATATCCTAATCAACAAACTAAAAAACATTCTCAGAACTTGAAAAGAATTAAAGAAAGAAAAATAAGTAGCAAAAAAGGAAACGCCGAATGAGAAAATTATGAATATAAAGAAATCGCATACCAAAAAAGGTATCCCACATTTGAATGCCTTCGACGAAGAAGAAATAGAAAATGATATCGACTATTATTGCATATTCTGTAGAGAGAAATGTGAATCTCCGAAACAAGACTGGATCATGTGTATTATGTGTTCTCACTGGGCTTATAAGAAATGCACCGGCGACGTATTTAGCAAGGGCTATATCTGTTATCTGTGTTCAATCAAGTAACCTTCTTATTTAAGTACGTGAAAAAGAATTATATTGATTTTACTCTGAAGTTCCTAGTTACCCCCCTTTGTTCCTACTTTGGCCTATTCTCAATTACGCCAAGGGGTATCGGATAAACACGAACGATTGTCATTTTGTTTTCTTGTTAGATTTTATTGAAGATTGCTTGTTTAAACTATTTTTTCTATTTACTTTGCAGCTGAATTACCAAAGTCTATGTTACAATAAAAAATTATTTAAATTTGTATCTTATTAAGTAGTTTTTGATGATTTAAAGTTAAGTTTTCCCATATACCTAACTTTCCCCTACACGTATGTTGATGTTTTCGTGAATATTTTTTATTTGGCATTAAGTTCACTTAATTATAAAGTGAATACAAAAATAAGATATATAATATTACTTATTTTAACTTCAGTCGCAACGTCCAATATCGAATCGAATATCGAATAAAAAGTTAACAAAATTGCCATGCTACAACACTAAAAATAGCAGCAGATAGCAGCAGCCTTCCATTATATAAACATGCGAGTAGGACTCCAGGTTTAATTAACTTAATGGCACGATTGACGTATCGTACCGAAGATCCATATTTATTACATATTTTATCTTAAGTACTGTATAACCTCAACAGTATCTAATAATAAGAAAATAACCTTTTCTACAGCATGTCCACGTCCATGTGCTATATGAAAGAACACATGTACTTCTTCACTCCAGTAAAAAAATGAGGATGTTCGAATTATTATCGTAGATCCCTCCAAAACCCTAGCGTGGGAATGGAGCATTAGACAGACGGACGAATAGAAATGACGATGTCATAAGAGTTCCTTGTTTCAAGTCACGAGTCCTAGGGGTTCATAATAGAATAAATATTTGTTTTATTCTTTTTAAGCTGAACTTTTTAATTTCATCAGTATGCTATCTTATGAAAGTATCTTATGAAAATTATTTAATCTTTTTGCTTTTTATAACTCTGAAATAAAGTACAGACATAATTACCTACGGCGTAAATAAAATCTAATTCAAAATCTACGGCCGACATTGCGATATACGGCCAAAAATGTTTAAATACTTATTTCTCCCCACATACTTGTAAAATTCTCAACATTGTACAGGCTGAGAATTCTTCTCAATTTTGCCCATAAAGCATTCATTATATATACACATACTTATTTAAAGTGAATGACATGATCGTGAATTTCTGAAAATGATAAAATCAGTAAAAATGTATATGTAGACATCGAACTAAAAAACATTTATTTTTGTGTTTTTAATTAGTAAGTAGGTACACAGTTACGAGCGATGTAAGAGAAGAATATTAGCCATAATTTAAAATCTATTTTTCGCGTAGTAATTGTAGTGCCACGGCATTATATTCGGTTTAAATCCAAACGAAAGAGTGAACGTCTGTATCTAGGCGTTAGTAAAAATAAAACAACGTAATTATATAACAAGAAAACAATGCTCAGCGCAATTAAAAAGAAACTACGAACGCCGAACCAACTCACAAGGAAATATTTAATGAAAAATTATCTTCCATTGTTACGATTATTTTAATAATTTGCGTTTCGTAAACAAAAAGAAAGAAGTTTTTTACAAATGGCAGTAACAAACGTTTGTGTGAAACTGTCAATGCCGCCGTAACAAAATGGCGACGTTTGTCTTATGCGTCACGTGGCCAACGGTAAAGAATTTATAATTATATTTACTAGACAGAGACAACTATAGCCGCGATGTGGATAAAAAGGGAAAGAAATAAAAAATAAAAACATGACGTTGGTGTCTAACTTGCTTGAAGCAGAGTACGTGCATATGTATAGTCAGAAGCCCATTCAATGATTCATTTATGGATTTGATTATAATAATGTTATCACATTAATAACTATTTTCAGTGTATTTTGAATCTAAAAGTCGTTCAAACCTAATCATAAACGCATTCAACATTTATATAATAACTTTTACAATCACTTAAGTAATTATGACAATTTTAATTATGGAAAAGTAAACTTTGTTAATTGGGAAATATTTTGATTTCCTACCTTTATGTTAAATTTTTATTAATATCAAATATTAAAACTAAAAACTCTGTGCTAGTGTATTTTTATAATTTATTCTTGAATACACAAAATAATTATACAAAAATAATTAGGTACCGACGTTTTATAAAATGTTTGTTATGTTCTAAATTTGTTTCTGTTAATGATTTTACTACTACATTTCTATGACATAAGTTGTTTCGAAATAAAAACCAATAAGTATTAAAACTTTAACACAGAACGAGGAAAATCGAATGACTATTTCCTTAGAAGTAAAATTAGAATAAAATGCAAAAATTTATTTGTTAATCGTTTGTTATTGTAAATAATTTATTATAAAAATAGCAAATAATAAACTAAATAAAAATAAAAAAAACTCTTTCTTAGGAAAACAAAACTTAAAAGGGGAAATATGTGATTACGTTTCCCTTTTTTGGCCAGGGTATGATTTTTAAAAAAACTAATTTTTGTAACAAAAAACTTTTTAAATCAACTGACAAAAAAATCATTCAAAACTGACCTAATTAGTTGACACCGTTGGTAATAAGTTTCAAGTAAATGATCCTGTTATTGATTTATATATAAAATGCATTGTCAGAAAGAATTAATTTCTGACACTTATTATTGAAACTTATTATTAACAGTGGAAAATTGTTTGACGACTTTTAAAGGAATAAAATTGTTTAAGGTATTAATTTCTGACAATGCAACTAATTATATAACGTGCATTGTCAGAAATTAATTCTTTTAACAAATTTATTCTTTTAAAAGTCGTCAAACAATTTTCTGCTGTTGTTTTTTCTTCTTTATTAGCAGCATGTTTTATAATATGATGAGTTGCATTATGAAATGCAAATCTTCTTATATTATTCGACGTAATATGAAATCCTCGCCTTACTAAATCTTATAATCCTATTGAAATGTCTTGTTTTTTCACTCATAGTTAACTGTTTATCACAATATATAATAAATTACACTTCAAGCAATAAGATACTTTCTTCTGTAGACCAATCCTTGTCTTGCTGTGGAAATCTGTAGTCCTCTGTGTAGTTTTTTTATAAATTAAAATTTCATTACCGATTCTTGTATTTTCGTTGGAGTCATGGTCTGTAAATTGACTTTAGTTTCTTGTTTCATACAATCTACAAATACATAACTTATTACTATGTTTAAAATCTTTAAATATTTAATTTTACAAATGTTTAATACCGGATTTACTCTAGATGACACGACTCTATTTCCTAAAAAATTATATTTTATAATTCGTATTTATGTAAACCATTGGGCACTATTAAAAATATTGTGATTGATTTTTTAACTTTCTTTTTAGTTTTATGAAAAATAAAATGTTATATTTTAAATTCACGCCAATACTGTAATATACCTTCATATTTTTTGTATTGGCAATTAAACGTCACTCTAAATAAAATCAGCTACAGAATTAGGTGTAGGGCAGGGGGATGAAATATAATACCCGAATAATAAAAAAGCAATATTTAATTAGTTTCTACCGTCATATTATAAATATGAACTCATTCGTTCTTTTGATCAGATTCGCTTTGATCTATCTTAAACACTAAATACTATAATAAAAGGGTAGTAATTCATGAAGTTGCAGTCAAAAAGTAATTAATAATATTTTCAAAACACACTTCAAAAATTCCCTGAGGTCTTTTATACACAATTTGAAGCAACTAAAAACGTAAAATTTAACAGAATTTCACCGCTTACTATCTCACTTGAACAAAAGACATTGTGAAGAAATATATTCAAATTAATTTATTTTGACATGGAATTGTTTTTTCTCTATTATTAAAAATGTGTTGTCAGTATTATAAAAATAAATATATTCAGTTTATGAACAAAATTTAGTAAGATGAAGACAAAACGTTAGTAACAGAAAGATACAAAAAGTATAAATTAAAAGACAATTTTCTGCAAATTAGTAGCATAATTAACTGACTCTACGGCAACACACACCGCGTTAAATTCGGTAAACATGTTTAAGAAAAGTTATGTAGTAAATAGACAGTCGTACTTGCATTTCACATCTATTTAGAATCTGTAATATACAACGATAACAGGATAGTACGTAGTAATTAAATAAAACGATCAAGATGTCTAGTAACAACTGTACCTAATAATGCAGTGTAGTGGTAAGAAAATAACATCGCTTGCAATTCAGAACAGCAAACGTTGGAAATGTCAAACCTTAACCTCAAAACCGTGACGGTTGGCTCGAGATCGGACACGATCGGGTACTCTCGGGCAAGCTCGGCTATCACATTCGGTTATCTTCGTCAAATTTCGTATTTTATAGATAGATAGTCGGCATTGAATAGGTAAAACATGGCGACGGTACAATCATTGGAAAAGTCATTTGATAACAGATTTACTAAGATTATAATCTATACATTAATACATTTTGTACCTCTTTTTAAGCATATTTGTACACACGGAGGAATGTGAGATTTGGCGTAGTTAAAGTTTATGTGGAGAAGGAATGCAAAAAGCTAAAATTTATATATAATATATCTATATGTTCATACGTGAAGAGAAAACTTTGTATCCCTTTTTAGGCATATCCCGTGCACGGATGAGTGTGAGATTTGGCATAGTTAAAATTTGTAAGTTTTTTTAAACTATTACTAACATTAAATTTTTAATTTTATAGGTATTGCTAGGAATCAAGGCAAATAACACACGCTAATGACGTGTTTGTACACATTTTCAGCTGACGTAATAGAACAAAATTAAAAAGAAGTATATATATATATATATATATATATATATATATATATATATATATATATATATGATTGTATAGGTATACTCTTTGGCAAAAAAGAACCTCAATAAGTTCAGACTTAAAAATATAATAGATTACAGTCGACCACTGGGCGACCATTAGTTATAATAAAGTTTTGCAAAGTTCGACGCCTTGTGTTTTTAGCATCTGGCGTCATAGATGTAAGATCGACGTAGATCTAATTCAAATTTTGGAAAAAAACTAGCGACCTTGACTACCTACTATCTGACTATCGTAAAAATAAAGTTGTGGGGGGACTATTTCCCGCTCTTCAGCCGGATTATATATATTATACGAGACAATTTACATGCTATGTCAGTTTTATTCCCATAAATATTTCTTCATACGTTAGTGATGTTTTATGGGACGTAATATTTTTGAAAAAACACCGTTGAGTTAAGAAATGAAGTTATGGAATACACGTACATATTACTTAAGCAAGAAAGCTTGATGATCTATAAGCTCATTTACTATTATATATATCGCCAAATATGTTTTTAGTCCAAACATCTTATTACTTATACAGTTTTAGTTTATACTTATAAACCCCTGCTTGTTTGTATTAAAGAAGGAAATATACCGCATAAAAGCAACCTTTATTATGTGCCTGAGTGTACCCGAGTACGCTCGCTCGCACGAAATAGCCTATGGTGACGAAAATTGCATCGCCTAGCGCAGCCGCTAGCATAATGACAAGGTTAGACTGCGTGAAGCGCATTAAGAACAGGTTTCGCCGGCGGAGCGAGGCTCAAAAACTAGTCGCTGCATTTTATTAGACACAGCCGGAGCTTTTTTGCGGCCCCTTCTCTATAAAAAGGAAAGAAACGCAGAAAATGTACGAACCTGTTTCCAGACAGCGAGGGGCACATGAAATTGTGACCCCGGCTTCCCGGCGATAGGTTTAATTAATCCATGGAAAATCGATTTGGATATGTTAAATTAACTAAAAGAAAACGTGGTAAAAAGATGTATTTAATAGGTACATTGCATAGTCGTCTAATGGAATATACAGTTTTGAGTCTAAACTTAAGATGCCGTGATGTAGAAATTTACATGAACCTACATAAAATGGTCAAGAAAAATAGTTTGTCGATGGAACTAAATATAATAACTGCGGTAACTTTAATACATTATTTCACTGAATCGCATAGCTTGAACTACTATTAGTGGTATTATATCCAAAGCCTCCTAACATTTAGACATCACATTCATAATAGTTAGGCAAGAATGATTAAAATTAACTTACTTCGGCATATTTTCCTGATAGCAATTCGAAGTAGATAACAAATTGTATTGGCTAATATTCTGACGGCACATAAGCTGTTACATTTTCTTCTGAAACCTTTTCATTATTTGAACCTTGTTTAATACTTTTTAGTAGATGAAAATCTGAGGCCCTAGTGTGGAAAAGTAGATAAAATACTAAGTTTTGAATAAACAAATAACTAAATATCAGGAAAATTGAGATGAGAAAAAGGTCTATTAGAGATGAGAAAAAGCTTCATCAAAGTCACTACTTTCACCGTTTTGATCTCTTGTGTTGGAGATTCTCTCTCATTAGGGGTTAATTGTATCATACGAGTGGCTTTTCACAACCAGAACAGAACCGGACTCACAATTTATTGTCTGTATTTAACCAACATGGATTTTATTGTTAAGAAATGAATTATATTGTAAGAATATTTATAATTTAAAGAAATTAATTATATATATCTTCTTCAATTTCTCATATATTATTAATAACATTTTTTGCTTTTTCTGTGCTATCATGATTTACTGATGCACAGTTTTACAAATGCCGTCCCACACTACTTAAAACTAAACTTGAACTTCCGATTTCACAAATATTTTAAGCCTGTCTCGACAAGATAAATAATATAAATCTCAATACGTAAACACTAAATCCCGTTACACCACATGTATTACCAACATAAATGTTTTACAATAGTTATAAAATGAATGTCCCAGAATAGTTTTGTAATTTATTTGCTGAAACACTCAGAGAAATTTGAATCCTATCAAATATGAAACGTTGACCAATCAAATAAACTAGTTTCTCTAGGCAGAATTACTTTACATGGTTTAAATTCAATTTGATACAAATATATAAATACATTCACTCGCTCACACAAATCCGTATACACATGAATTTTGAAGAAGTAATCGTTTTACATCTACACGTACTCGTTGGCTGATAACGTGACCTTACACAGTCGCACTACGGTGCGGCTGCTGCGTGGGCTCTTCAGCGTAGGTGAAGGTTTACTTACACACTCACATAGTAAGCTACTAGCTGATAAATTTTCCCATTCGAGCAGAACTTGATAAATTGCAGAATAAATTGTAACTAACAGACTGGTTAACATATACGTTAGGTATATATAAAAAATAAACTATAACATACGCAGATTTTGTAACCAATTAAATATAAATTTGCATCAATTTGTGTAATTTTTTTCGTTTATATCCGCCGCTGAGTAGAAAATCCTTAGATAATTTTTCGAAATGAAATTCCATTTATATTTTTTTTTATTTTTTAGCCCAGTAAAATGCAGACATAATTTTATTGCAAACTATTTAGGTAGTTACAAAATCATTACATTTTTTTCCAAATAAAGAACGTCGTAGAAATAAAAAACGAGTGTGCTTTAGACCACACGACTGAAGTAAAACTTCAAATTCACAAAATATGAACTTTAAAATGAATTTACAATTTTATTCACTTTAAACGTAGAATATTTAATGTATTGAACAAAATAATAACTTATAAAATTGTTCAAGAACGAAATTAAATTACAAAATAATCAAAAAATCACCGTTCGTGTAACGCTAGCAAACTCGCATATATATATATATATATATATATATATATATATATATATATATATATATATTTCATGCACTGGCTATGAGAGGAAGAGAGAAAGAAAATGTGCGCGCGCACTGCTCTCTCTTGCTTCTACAGTGTGATACAGACAATAGGCTTGCACTGTGTCTTAGATATATGAAATATAACTGGCTATCAGAGAAAGAGAGAAAGAAAATGTGTGCTCGCATCTCTCTCTTGTCCCTACAGTAATATACGAAACGTAACTCTCTCTCTCTTTCTGTCTTCGCTCTCCCTCTCAACTTCCGTTCGGCTTGCCCGATCACACTTTTCGTAACGCTCTCGTCACGCATCCACCAGCTTACTCCCCAAGTCAAGCGTGCGTAAAAAAGTTTTACTTCAAAAAATGAAT
This sequence comes from Druceiella hillmani, assembly GCA_039881145.1. NCBI lineage: Eukaryota > Metazoa > Arthropoda > Insecta > Lepidoptera > Hepialidae > Druceiella > Druceiella hillmani. The sequence goes on along the minus strand of JAYKKI010000021.1, from coordinate 19,187,661 downwards.
GGCAAACACAACGAAAATAATGAATGTAAATAATCGAGGATTTTGTGACAGGAGTAAAGAATCAAGAGTGAGCCATATGAGAATGTGAAAGAAAACGTTATTATTTCACAGAAGGATAATCAAACTATATTAATAAGTATAAGCTCGAGTAAGGATTGGAAATTTATAAAAACCAATGAGAAGATAATAAATTAGTCATGTTTACGGAAGGAAAAGTACTACTTACTTTGTTTTAAGTCAGGAAAAAAGTTAAAAATAACTAAATATTTATTTGAAAGAAAGTCCTTTTATCACAGGTATTGCACGTTTCTGCACGATACTATTACTTCAGAAATAGGAATATAGATATTCATTAAATACAACAATTAAAACTCCAATGGTGATTTTGACATAAAATAAGAGGTTTAACTGAAATGAACCTGAAGAAATTAAATTTAATACCCGAATAAATTATGAGTATAAATAAAAAAAACTATTTAAACATGCAAAATGTCGTATAAATACAATTAATCTAAAAATTTACTTCGTAAAATTACAACTTGTATAATAAATTGGCACATAATCTTTACCTTTCAATTGCTAGAAAAAAAACGTAATTACCCACTTGTTTTGATTAGTGGGTTATTATGATGTTATTCGAACTTTTCAACAACCCTCCCTTTCTACGTATTCCCCGTCTTCACTTTACTTCAAGTATTTACTCATATCGTTATATATTATAACCAATACCACAAGAAGGTTGTTTGAAAAACATTATTTCTATATTTGATGTTTTATTATTTTTTTCAAGAACGTTTACTTACTTTCCGCCCAATCAAAATATTATGTAATATGTCCACAAAAGTGCTAAAACTTATGTTACTCGTTAATATGTATATTTACTTAGTAAGCACTCCAACCGTAGCCTTCAAATCTAGGAAGCGGTAATTTGAATCGCTCCCAGTCACTAGAAAAATATCTAAATCATATGATTCTAGCATAGTAGCAGGCGTAATTAAAGATTCAATTTGGTTCTGTTTTCCTCTATTCAAAATTGAAAGCAATTTACTACGTATGGAGTTTTTATATCAGACTTGTTGCTATATATTCTTGAGCCCGATTAGTAACTGAACGAACTGTTCTGCTTAATATCAATAATCTGGCATTGGCAGTCACGGTTGCCAAGCGGCTATTCCCAAGCGATGTAAAACTATTTTTAAAAAGAATTATGTCGACACGATTTTCAGGGTGTTGTCTAACCTAGGGTAGGTTGAATAATAACAGCGTATGTTGAAAAAGCATAAAGCCAAATTGTGCAAGTAACTTCATATTATTGTTAACAAAGAGTTCTTGTTTTGGATCGCTTTTTATTTGTTTTAGATGGATAGACGATTAATACGTACCGCTGTGTTCTAATAGCGTGTTCCCGATTTACTATATACATGATCATATAATTCAAAACGCATAAAAAAGTGGATGGATTTAAGTTCTCCACGAAGCAGAAGTATTTTCTTATTTCAATATAATATTGAAATGTGAAATTCTGTTTTCCTCTGGACCATATACATATTTTATACTATTTTTCGGAGACGACTTATATACTTTAGGGAGGATAGGAGATTTAGGTCGACAGGTCCGTATTTGAGGTATTGGAGGGTACGATAGAGAAGAAGTTATATACAGAGCTGTTTTGAGTCTCGCCTGATTTCAGGCGAACTTGAAAAGTACTGAAATATTTGAAAATACTACATTTGAGTGCAGACAAGTATACCATGGTAATGTATTTTCATTACCGGAACGCAACTTACGGGTAAACATGTGGAAAAAAGTCACAACACTACAATTTTACGGCTGTGTTGTAAATATTTGCAAGATCATATGCACTTAGTTTTCAATATATGTTTATTTGCGGAGCATTCAGTTTACAAGTTCTCTTTCGTAGTGACTGAATTTTATTGATCACCATATGAGGTTTCATGTGCCTTTACATTATGTTAAAAGGCTATATTTCCTTAAATAATACTGCTTCAAATCTCATTAGTACATGTTCCTGATTACGTTATCAATATGATTACATATAGGCGATGTTTAAAACTAATAATTAATCGAACATTCCCGCCTTAAAAACTCTTGAAAGATATCTTGAATGATGACGACATAATAACATTTACAAATGCCTTCCCTCAACGACACTGATAACTTACTGATCAGTGGTAGCACCGAATAGTAGAGCATACTATTATCCGGCAAGCACCACACAAGCCGTAGTTCCACTGCTGTGGAAAGTATTTAATGACGCGCTGGCGACTTAATGAGACATTCCGAGTCGGTCGGAGGCTGCGCCGACCGAAGTTGTCTCGAATATTCCGCCGATACGGACTGGAAAACTACAACTTTCTAATTTCAATAATTATATTTTAGTCGGTAGGTAAAGCGAGCCCGCGTTCGGCTCGTGGGCAAACTAGTATTCGTACGTCGCGCCGCGCCGCCCGCTTTCACATTCTGCCATCTCACAAGTACTAAATGGCGATCTATTTATCAAATTTGCTGCGAATTTACACGTCAAACAGGTGAACTGAGCTGGTCGCACAAATAACAACATTATTACGAACAGACACGTCGATGAAACACCGACGTTGATGAAAAAAAGTGATTCAAAATTATTTTACACGTATAGATGAACGGAGAAATTTGTTTTGTAAAATTACAACTTGTATAATGAATTGGCACATAATCTTTACCTTTCAACTACAACAAAAAAAACGTAATTACCCACTTGTTTTACTTAGTGGGTTATTATGACGTTATTCGAATTTTTCAACAACCCGTTCTACATATTGTATTCACGACTAGATCCCCTTCTTCACATTACTTCAAGTATTTACTTATATCATTTGAAATTATAATCAATACCACAAGCAGGATGTGTACACAACATTACTTCTATATTTGATGTTTTATTCTGTTTTTAAGAACATTTGCTTAATTTCCGCCCAATCAAAATGTTATATAATATTACATAATAAATCCTTTTTATACGAACCATAATACAATAATTAATTGACATAACCGGGGGACGTGTTATAAACCTAGATGTTGCAAAAAAGTTTACAGCACCATAGGTGACAGGAAATGAAATTTTTGGTCCATTTCTATCGATTTGACATGCTATATAATTTTTTAAGCAAAGAATAAATACGATTTCTAATCCATAAATTTGATGGAATATGAACAAGAATAAGTTAGAAAAAAAACTGTTTAAAGTGAGTTACGTCATTATTAATATGAGAGAATTTAATTCTCAAATACATGTACAAATGTGGACCGAGTCACTACGATAAACGCTAACAACGATAAACGCTTTGTAGAAATCAATTGCCGAAACGAAAGCATTATACAATGGATTAGTGAAAATTGAAAAACAAATTTTAATTATTTAAATTTTAGCGAAAATTGCTTAACACGGAGAGAGGGGAGTAATATTTTATATCGAAGTGCAGACTATGAAATACGTGACTCGCATGTACGTAACAGGAAATGGTAATGTGAAGAAAAGGTTCACAAGTTTAAAAAAAAAGTAAATAAGATTAATTGTTTGATTGCCTTTTATAAAAAAAATAATGTAAAAATATTTTCTGATAGCATTAATTCACAATTTTCGTATGTCAGTTTTCCACGATGCAAACATTAGCAGATCCTGGTTTCTTTAGTTTTTCTTGGTTTTTCGACACCATATTATAGAACCATGTTTACAGAGTCTTCACGAAAAATATAACATAAACTTAACCAAATGTTTATTGATTTTCCATTATCTAGAAAATGTGGAAATTTTCAATTCGGTGAGCGGATTTTTTTATATTTCGAGTATCATTCTGATTGCATATGCTTTTAATGTTTTATATAGTATATTCCTATTTAGAAAACCAAGACACTTAGATACAGTAAAAGTTGGGCGGAAATTGTTGCAAACGTAATTTAAATGCACAGCGATTCTAAAGAGAATAACATTTTAATACGTCGTTTTAGGTTTCAAAACTAAACTTAAATTGGAAAAAAAATATGGATCTTGTTGCAATTGTATTTATGGACAAAATAGTGGACCAATAACAAAATACATTTTGTAGATAACGATTATATAATAGTCATAATCTAACAATAAACGTTATTCATTTGAAAATGCAATCCTTGTTACACGCTGCCTGCGTTATGAATATAGTCAGGGCTATAATTTCTTTAAATGTTACAGAATTTCTTCAAAAAATCCGTATTTTTGCAATTAGTTACCATACAGTAATGACGACAGTGCGTATCCTTTAAATCGGAGACACATAATATATCTATGGCAATTTTACCTTAGGGGCGAGAAAATTTTCAATAACTGACTTACCTGTATCTTTTATATTTATTAACGTAAGTTGAACCGAAATAGTTCTGCATCGAGATAGTAAGTACCTCTAAATTTTTTAGATTTTTATATAGGTGGTAAAATTAGGTTAGTACATTTTGTAGACTCATATCTCGACAAGGAGATACCGTATCAGAAAGTGTTACTATGCATTTTTATTGCATTTTAAAAGATCTTTTCTATAACAATTATCCTCTCCCGGTGAGATTCGTGAGAAAATAATTCATCCCAAGTTCGACGTATGTACTTCAAGAAAAAAAAATTTAATACATATTTTTTCTGTCTATTAATATAATTCAACTACGTTTTTTTGTTAATTTCATTGCATTAATATAATTCAACTACGTTTTCCTGTTAATTTCATTGCATTAATATAATTCAACTACGTTTTCCTGTTAATTTCATTGCATTAATATAATTCAACTACGTTTTCCTGTTAATTTCATTGCGTTAATATAATTCAATTACGTTTTTCTGTTAATTTCATTGCATTAATATAATTCAACTACGTTTTCCTGTTAATTTCCTTCTAATCATTCCAAACTGCTGGACATAAAAAAATTGTAAGGGTTTTGTTTTAGTTCTTTAGTTAAGTTATCCCAGTAGAATATTTATTCATCTTCGGCAAATTTCAAATCGTATTAACAGGCTAAATTAGAATAGACTATGTATACACCGTAATTGTGTCGGTACTGTTTAAAAATAAACTTGGTAATTTGTTTTAAACTTGCTGCGGCCACTTGCGTTTCAGACGACTCCTAGGCATATACGACATTAGCCGGCTCTGTTTCAAGTTTTGGCTTTTGTCTTATTTAAGTAATCATACTTTCATTTAATTTGATAGAGAAATGAATTAAACATTAAAACAATGATTCATAACATCGAATGCTTTATATCTTTAAACAAGCGTCACAAACACTCGTCTCGCCGATAAATGTTATAAGCTGACAAATGGTTGCTTGACTTTATCATTTTAATTTGAACCCTAAATTTTGCCGATTTCCTGTGGGTTTTTATCGTGACATAAAATTCCTGCTTATAAGTGACGGCAGACAGCAGGACATTAATTTGGCCATTAGTCATCGGGGCCTTATGAAATGTTCAAATTAGCTAACGTCATATGCAATAGAAATTTTTTACCTCGTATCACGTCAGATATACATTACGAGTCACCAACACTGAATCACCAATAATAAAATAATAATTTTGTCGTGGTTTTATTTGCACGTAATTTCTCAACGTATGTATTTATTTATATTTAAAGTGTTGATAAGATTTAGAGCCAAAAAGAAACTCAAATAATATTTGCGTTGATATTAAAACTCATTTTCATTAAGACACGAATTTGAAAATATGGACTGTTTATATGTCCGTTCATTTATTAGGTACAACTTGTTTATAGGCGCGACCAATTTTTTCCAATATAACAACATATTTAACAAACTTTATCTCAATCCAATTTAGCCTAATGTTAATAAATACATGACCTGAAGGGTTTCTCTAATATAATCGCAATAATACATCGCCATACATAACCTCTATTCGTTTAGTTTACCATTGAACCTACCAGTTTTAATATAGTCGAAAGTTATTTGCTACTAATGGATAATAAAATCATAATGATCTTTGACACTATATCTCATTGCTCCACAATTTATAAACTTGAGATTATGAAAGTAATCATCTTGTGAAAGAAGTCTTGATGAATGTAGTGTGGGTAAAACAATTTAAGCTAATTCTAACTTAGAAACGAATTCCTCGGTTATAATTCAGAATTCAGTCGGGGAGCCGAATTAATCTTCACGAGCCTGAACAAAGCAATATTTCAATGAAAATTATCTCTTCGTTATCGCGAAACATATACAAACTGAACTTAGAAGACAGATGTCAACAAAACAAGTGGCATAATTACAAAATCAAAGACTAGACCAAATAATTAATAACAAGATTTATAATGAGATAAAATGGCCTTCACGAAACGAAATGCTTTATGGAAACAGTTGTTCTAAAGCTTCCATAAAAAGGCGCTGATTATAATAAATGTATAGTTCCAGTATGACGGCAGTCGTATACCACATGCAAGCAAAGTGCATTAGACGTGAAGTTGGCGAGGCTAAGTGCATTGCATTGGTAGTATGCACCTACTTACGGTACTTGTTTAACTCTAATTGCAAGCAATATTAGGAGCTAGCTTCGATACTAACTTCAGGGCGAAGTAGATGCACTTGTTAAGTTCAGGTTCAAAATCATTCCTTTATAAAGTCAGTTCTTAAATATATATATAAAATATAAATATTTTTAAATGTTTATTGACAATATTTCTTTATTTAATGTCTTTTCTTCAAAATTTCAATAGCTAGCTAACAGGTAATACAAAATAAACAACTAATAAGAACTGTTAATAATTCTAATAATACTTACTTTTCCGATTATCAAATCCAGTTGTTTATATTGTTATTGCACTAATGTTATATAGTTTAAGTTGTCAACAGATTGTAAATCATCTGAAGTACTATCCATGTTGATAACATAATATGATGATATTGAACACTGCTTCTAGGGAAATAGTAAAATTATAATTACGTCATAGTTAATTAAGACGCTTCTGAATGTTTTGTTTCATTAAATTGGTGTTAACTGAACACAGTTGTAAAATAACTACAAAAAAGAGACTTCCATGAGAGCAAACTTTCTATAAAGATGGACACAATTAAAAATAGTTCAATGCTCTGTGTTCATAGTGTAGTTTGTATCAACCAAAAATTCTTGATTTGTTCGATGGCGAACCTAATTTTAAAGCTACGTTGATTGTTACTTCACAACGATTTTAATTATAGTCCAGAATTATCGTTGAATGAGGTCAATGACAGAAGACGCTTCGTCCGTGCGACAGACGCACATTTATTCGCACAAACTTCAAAACATCCACCTGTTCAAGTCCATAATGAATGAAATCGAATTAATCAACACTTCAACACAACCTGATGGTGAACAGTTATCGTCGAATTTAAGGTTATCCGTACTGTAATTAAACTCACGCCGCACAGTTTTTGCGCGAACATGCTCCCTCTCGAACTGAATGCCTTTGACAAGTTAGGTTATATCGTATACTCGATTCGCTCGTTTTCTGCGCATTTTACGAAAGCGCCGTTATTTCGGTTCTAACTCGCGATCACTACACTCCCGTGACACGGCCGAAAACCACAACACATGTATCGCTAGAATATAAACAATCACAGTGGCGCTCGCTGCGCCGCGAAAAGTGCGTCAAAAGTTGGTCGAGGTTTGAGTGGAGCGGCGACTGGACGCCGTTTCGGCGAGAACGGGTAAAAGTTTTGACAGTGTCGGGAGGCATATGGCATTTTATAGATACGATAGTTGGGCGTTATAATTATAAAATTAAATCGACTATTGTCCGATCGGAAATAGACGAACTCGCGTTGCGCCGGCGCTAGATGGCGCCAGCGTAAATGCACTCGCGGTCGAGCAGCCGACAGAATTCGATTCGCGATTTATCTCGGGGACTATTTAAAACGCATCGAAAAGCGAACGCGAATCAATCGCGGACCGCGGACGCCGCCGCACGCTTACATAGGCAAGCTCAATTCACTGAATGCAATTTTTCATTGTATGTATTAGCGGTGCAACGGCGGGCGACATCACGGAAAGCGCGGAACGCGCGCCACTATATCCGTCCCGTTCGCTCGCCGCACCAACGGCATTGAGGCGATGCGTTTTACGAACTCGACGTCGTTTCTTTCATAATTTCAATGACACTTATTTAACCTTTAGGCGATGCGGTACTCGAGGCCGACGGGCGGTCGGCGTATTATTTTGGGCGACGGCCCGAGCGCATTCGTTCTAGTGGCACGGCGACAGCGGTGGCATTGAGGCACCGGTGACGATAGCGGAACTCGGAAAGTGCAACAGCGACGTTTTGAAACGACCGCGGGTCTCGTCAGATGCATTCCCTCGTGCGGTCGCTCGCCGCGTGCGCGCCGTCGCCACAGAGCGAGATGCGGCAGAGAGCGTTGCTTCTCATCATCCGTCATAGCATTAAGTAGAGACCTGCTCTGAAGAACCGTTGTACGAATAGACAGCAAAAAAAGTGAAATTTAGTAAATAAAAATGCAATTCAAGGTCAACAATTTCACACAAAATAGTTATGAATCATGTTATGAATTTGGTGTTCACAGAAAACCGATTCAAACCGATAGGTATCAAAAACTTTGAGTTCCGTCAATGCAATCTTTGTAAACAAAATCTCTAACCAAATATGCGTATCAAAATCTTAAGATATTTTAAAGTAGTTAAACATCTACGATATGCTCAAATCATTGCACAAACGTCACTCAGTAACGATTTTTATAACGTGAATATAACTTACTGCGCATTATTACAACGTAAATATAACTTATTGCGCATTCGTATAACGTGAATATAACTTATTCGTGGTAATAAATTAGACGATTAAGCTAAGTAGTGCTAATTAGCTATTGAATAGAAATCTGGACGAAAAAGGAAAATGTGGATATTAAATACATACCACAATCCAGTATGGTACAATTCGAACAAAATTTCGAGCGGAGCTAAAAGAACTACAGGGGATAAAACAAACAATAGAGTGAAATGAATTAATATCACATTGTTTTGACTTTTACTGTACCTTTATAAACCTTTATCGATAACAGCATGACACTTCTCAGGAATGCTTCTGTGCAATATTGCCTGGTCGTGACATAAATTGCTGGTTGATTCGTATTTTTATAAAATTAACGTATTCTTGAGACTCTAAGCATTATCATCCAATAGTCGCATCCCAGTAACACATCTCATGTTTGGACTTAGGACTTATATTTGCTTACGTAAATAGGTTCTTACAGAACTTTATCGCGGTGGAAAAATGAATCAGTTTGTACAAAAGGATGTGAGATAAGAAATGCGAATACGCAGCGCCGTACTCGGAATCGTGACCTTGCACCGGGACGGTCAATGAACTTATATTTTTATTGTTAAGCCGAGTGAATGTTTCAACTGCGGAATCGGAGTATGCCTCCGTGCGCGCGCGTATGTTGCGCTTTGTTATTCCGGCACGCGGTATCTGGTACGAGTACCACGTGAAGAATACTGTACGAAACTGCTAAAGAAATGATGTACATGTAATTGTAGGACATTAACATTTTTTGTCATATAGTCATGTTAATTCCTAAGTTCATCCTTTGACTTTGTTCTTTAAATAATTCTGCAGGAGGCATCGCGTGGCTCATGCTTGTGTTACGTGGCCCATGATAAAGGGACGATCGCATTTTGAGGTTTGTCTTAATATTCAGGATTGCAGAGATGGACGAGCCCCACATTAAGAACTTCGTCATCTGTTACCGGCGGAGTAGGATCAAGTGAACAGACAGGGCTGACGTATTGGATGGGTAGTGGGGAATGAAATCCTTATTAACGAAAGTGTACATAAAGTAATTACAGAGAGATAGCGAAAGAGTAGACAAAATAGAGAGAAAACGTTTAAGGCCAGTCGCGTGTCAATTAGTGCCTTAGTTCTTACAATTATTCCGCACATATTTTTCGAAAACAAATAGACAGCCCAAAAATATAGTTATTAATTTACTACGAAATATCAACAATGATTCCTTAAAATATCCATTGAGAGATACACTTTGCTAAATAGCATCTCTTTACAATTTTTTTAACCGAGTATAAGATTTGATAAGAAACAAATCAAGTGGATCTGTGCAAATAAGAACGCCAGGGCTTCACGTTCTTATCACATTTTTTTAACAATACCTTTTATATGATTCGCCCATCTATCAAGTACAATATATATATATATATATATATATATATATATATATATATATATATATATATAATATGATATAATTATAAAATAGTAACCCAACGAACGTAGTGGAAAATGCATGAATTTACTTCAAATACTTCAGATTTCGGGATAAAAATCGTATGTCATTTCGATTTATAACTTAAACGTATGCGAAATTTACTTTAGTTCCGTTCAGAAGTTACGATGTTATAAAAAAAACAACATACATGCATCCATATAAACTGTTACATTTATATTATTAGTTAGGATTGAGGATAACACAGAAAAACTGGTGTCACTAACACCGTGGGCAGTTGTTGAGTCTATTCCTCGCTCGCTCCTACTTATGGACGCTATTTGATGTTTCAAAAGATTTTTGTACCCTCTGAAGATCGATTCCTTATGTAATAAAGTATCCATATTCCTAACGAATTTCATATTTATCGAGGGCATGTTAGAATATATCCGTAAATCAACTGCTATTTTATTACACAGTTCCACGATTAAAAGTGATCGATATCAATAGAGGCAATGAAAGCTACGACTGGAATCCCACGACTGACTGTTAGAAAAGGTTGTTCCTTGCTTTTATTAAATATGTGCTTAATATTAATTTGTTTAATTACGAAAGCTTCGTGTCTGTGATTAAAAGAAATAACCTTTATTTAAAATATATTTTGGGATACTTTGACATAACTCTATTACTATTCTGTTATTATGTTTAACATATCGTGTAGATTCATCTAAATGCCATTTTAACAGATAATTTTAAATGAAAGTGTCAGTATTTATTTTAATGTATTTATTTTGTTTTGCAGACCATACGCATGTTATGTTCATTCTGCAAAAAAGAGAAGCGTTTCATTATTCTGCAAAAGAATAGTGAAACGCCATGATATATTTTTAACGAAACTTCAAGTCCTCACGATTTCAAGCTTATTAACATTTTTGAACATTTCCTTAGTCACGATAAGTGCCGTTTTAACCTTAGATTTCAGACAATGAACCGACAAAAGGACTTCCCTATTTTTTAAAACAAAAGCATTGTTAAAAAAGTTAAAAGTGTGAAGTTTATGGAAAAAAAAATAATAAAGAGGCGTTTTTATAAATAAATAAAATAATTTTCATATACAAAAATATATAAACTGAAAATTACGTGAATACTTTTTACAGTATAGTTTTAAAATCTTCAATGAAAAACACTTGGATTTGTTTTTCAAAACTGCTCGGACAATTTATTTGCAAAAAAAACTATTAAAAGAAAATAAACATTAAGTTTTATTATCCATTCATAGTCTAGTAACAATACGTTATAAGCAAGACAAATGCCAGCTATTGAAAAATGATTAAACTTCGTACTCTTCTCTTTTTTCGGCCACACCACAAGTGTAATATTTCATCATTTACCTATCGCCGTCTTTGTTCCGAATATAGTATCCAAACCTTGACCCCACGTCCATTCCACAGTTTCCATATTTAGGGATCAAAATAAAAACGTCAAGACCATAAAACGATCAGAATAAGAACTTCTAGAGAGAACTTCGTTAAAATATCTAGTATTGTTAACTCTTAATATTCAAAAAATATTATTATAGTCTAAATTGTAGTTAAATCAATATTTTTCCCTTAAAAATATCTTAGTGGGCAAAATGTATTGACGTATCGTGAATAGCATTTATACAAACGTAACAAAGTGCACATTAATGTGCTGATAAAAAATTGCGTCACCCATCACGGAGACTTTTTTCGTGCCCAGGTTATGGTACGCTGACACACCAAACGAAATTCTGTGGGTGTAGTGCAGCCGGAGATTGTTTGGACGCTGACGAATATGATAAAACCGTACTCAGACTCACTATCGCCGGGGTAAAGACCGATAAGGAGGCGCCGAACCGTACAAATGAGAAATAATAAACTTGGAAGTGCAAAAATAAACAATGAAGAAAGGAAAAAAAAAGATTGTGTAGGCTGATTGTTGTAGTGTTGCAACGTGTATCTTACAATAATGAGTTAGTGCTGCGCCCGTTATCAGTCATTGCTGGAGCGAATGTATAAGAATATTACTATGAATTGTACGATTGTGATGGATTTCAGCCATTCATCGATTACGTGGGCTGAACATTTTCAGTACGATCTGTATAAGTAGACACAATTGTTAAAACTTATTTTTGAAATTTCAACGAAAACGTATGAATGTTAGTGGCAATGGCTATTTCATCTGATTATAAATAATCATTGATAGCAAAACTGATCGTGCCTTACTTTTTTATCAGATAATTCAATCATTCATTTCCATGACCCAGAAACCACGTTAAATTAAGAGCTTCTAGTGTTTAACCACGGAAATGGCCCGCTCGTTGGTTTTAAACGAGGAGATTGGGGCAGGTAACCAGAAGCAAGCGCCGAAATAAATGGTCGGTATAGTAGCTGAAACCTTTATGGGAACGTAATAATTTACATCGACGATAGAGGTAGAGATTAGAGAAATCATTGTTTGACACGGGTCAGAGAAGAATAAGAACTATCGTTTAGCACCTTATATTCTCACACGATGCCTTAATTCTCTTCCCTAAAATTAGAATTTCCACTTCCCTTCATTAAGTAATATTTTCATCTTAAGCTCGTAACCAATAACTCTGAGCATAGGACATTTAAAATATCTTTGTATATAAAAAAAATGCCACGTTTATTAATTTGTTTAGAAATAAAATAAACGTGTATTCTAAGTGTGCATCGAATCACGCATAGAGTCCCACAATCATCTACATATATTGCAATTTTTATTGCAATTTAATAAAAATTATTTTAACCTAATTTTTTTATAAATTAATTAGAATTTTTTCAAATTTTTCAAACTCATAGTTGAAAAATTAGAGGTGGGCAGGATGAACATTACACGCCACTTTTCAATTTTGGAAAAATATATAATTAAAATATTATATTTTGATATATATTAATCGCATCTACATTACTTGTACAAATGCATGCGCTTAGGTTTAAAATTGTAAAAACTATGAAGCAGTTACACGTAGACAGACTAAACGAAATTATGAGATTTCTTGTTTCACTAAAAGACAAACAAAATATGTAAGCCTCCTAGAAAATTAAGAAATATAATTACAAACTACTTGCTATATGTATATATATATATATATATATATATATATATATATATATATATATATATATATATATAACGGTCATGCTATGTAATCACCGGCTAACGTTACAAATTCTACCTGTTTTTTTGGCTTGGTATTAAAGCCTGCAAAACATTAAAAGCTATTGAAATATCTCGAATTGAAACGACGTCATGGCTGTTATAAAATTATATTTTTCAAGTTGTTTCTTTATGTAGCGATTTCACGGTTATGTCTGGTAAATTCCGTTGGGGCACAATGTTTGGTCAGATGCAGCAGTACATTCCACTCGTCGTTAGTACTGACCTCTGAACAGATTATTAAATTGATGCAATAATTGTTGTTATTAAATAGTATGTTTTTTTTAATGTCATTATTTCTTCTTCTTTCCTAACTTTATAAATAGAAACAGTAAAAAGTTAATAATAGGGCATTGTACTATACAATCTTAACATATATCTACCGTTAACACGAAAATTCTATCTGCTTTCACACAAAAGTCAGACACAATGTATTATTAGTATAACATTGAAGCAAAAGTGATGCTTTTATATTTTACTTATGAAGTTAACGTCTTCTAATTTAATATAAATCTAATAATAACGTGAACTGCATTTTATGTATCTAACTAATAAATAACTCAATTTATGCCAGTTAAAATTAACTTATTTTAATTATTTTATTTTAACTTAATTGTTATTAATAATACATAAAAATATATATTTTTATGCAAATTACGTACACTTCTAAAGGATTCCAAGCATAATTGGTTGGCCGTACACTATCCATTCAATATTTAACATAGTACACCATTTCAAGTGCAGCTAATTCAAGATTAACAAAAAAAACAGCTTTATTTACACTTACATTTTAAAGAAACTCTATAAAAATAATACACTCCTATTTGTACCTAGATTTTACAGCTATTATCCAAATTTGATCTATCATCTAAAATATACCCCGTCGAATGTGGTACCATCTGCGTTTGGCGTAATTAAATGAATTCCATCATCATGTACGTGGTCAATTTTAACACGTACATACTTAAGACAATGAATGAGACAATGTAAGTTTGTAATTTACAGTTTCCCAACTTTAGTGATGCATCCGTCCCCACCCATTCGGTATTAGTTGATTCACTTGATGTTTGGGCATTTAGTTCTCAGTAAGTAAACAAACACATAATGAATGTATTAAAAAATTGTTAAAAAGGATTTATACAAAACTATGCCAAATTTCACTTTCTTATTTCCATTAATTTTTTATACAAATTAGATACAAAAAATGTAGGAAATGCGTGTAGTAATTCACAAACATGATGGCAAGATGTCTTGATCATTATAAATGTCCATTCGATGTAACCAAATCGTCTCGACATGCATTTGTTTCTGGTTTATACTTTTTTTTAATTCTTAGTTTGACCAAAATAAATACCAATAAGTAATATCGAGTTTAGTAGATACATAAATTATCATCCCTATGCACCTACTAAGGGCGCCTAGTGACACCTAAACTAGAGGCGATCGAGCGAACCCCATTGTCGTTCCATTAATCATACGCCCACTTGCCTTATATAAAAACGACGTAGAATCACGCTCAAGGTCATCCGTAACACACATACGAAATCGATATCGGCAAATCAGATCCATACGAGGCCTTGACTGGGTGCGGCCCAGACGGTCCGGTTACTGACCTGCGTCAACATGTTTTCGCTGAACCCCACCAAACGAATACATCGAGACAGTGATAACAGCACAATGATCACTTAATCTTTATCCAGCTGGTACCACAAAATGTACGCGTCGAATATTTGTCCGCCTTATTCATTGTTCGTGTTGTCGTAGTCACGTAGCGACCTTTTTCGATATGCGAGTATATTTACATTAAATATTTATTTTCATTGCAATTTCGACGATTGCATATCACCGAGCTGTCTGTGTTTATTTTTATAGACGGTCATTTAATTCGGAGTTATCTACGTTCAGTCGTTAATGTCACTGCACCACGCATACCGTCGCACAGTCTGTGACGTACTTACTCTCTTCCGTAATATTTTTAGTAACGTTATTCCAATATTTATTTAGTCTATATAAACTTATAAAGACTTCCAGACATGAAATTCTAACCATGAAAAAAGGACGAATGAATAAGATTCCCACGTAATTATTAAAAAGATAAAGGGAATGAGCTAGGTCGCGATAAGTGTTTACGAAGTACCATCCTATATTTTTATTTCACGAATGTGAGAAACTAATTATAGATTTTAAAAAAATTACGCTTTTTAGATAATTTAACCCAAAACTCGAATGTCATTCATGTAAACAAGTCCAGAATCAATATCCTCTAACTACATCAACACGTTTGCACTTAACCGCCGACAATTAAGTTGACACAAAAGTAACAGGTTGGTTTGCCTCGATAATTAAGTGTATGCAACTTAAAAAAGTAACATCGAGCAAACCAAACATCCCTCTCTATATTCGGCGTACGTCAATCAGCATACAGATACTCACGTTCACAAATACCAAGAAACACTCTTAATATAAGATGTGTATGGAGTACTCAAATCTATACACACTAAACGGATACAAGAGTGGGCCATAACTGAAGATAAGCGTCTCGACCTGGGCCGCGGCACGTCTCTTGCGCGGGTCAGGGACGCGCCCAAACTTTCACGATACGACGGAGAGAAGAGCGGGGCCCGGCTTGGGATAGGTCATCGGAGTGCGCATCGAGATGCAAGTTATTTGCATATTTTTTATTTCATTATATTTGGGAATAATATCAAATGTAATACAGCTTTCTGAGAATTTTTAAAAATAAGAAGATGATTAAATGAATTTGAATTATATATATCGTTTCTCTTCTTCTGAAACTAATGGCTTAAGTACTAGTCGTGGACCTTATAACCACCTACCATTACATGTATAGTGAAAAACGAAAAGTCCATATTTCGAAGGAATTGTAATTCTAATTGAAGCTTACGATAGATCGACGGGCTCGAAATAAAATATTTTACTTTGTAAATTTTATGAAAACGAGGAAGGTAATTTTTGAGAACTGTTATACGCCTGCATAATTCCTAATATAATTTTATATTTTTTTACTAATATAATTTTTTAAACCAATGTGATATCAAATTAGCATATGTCACCCTCATTGCTAGTTCGTATAATTGACAGATACATGTGGCCTTGTTATTGCAACACAGATGCCTAAATTTGTAAATGCAACACAGATGCCTAAATTTGTAAATGCAACACAGATGCCTAAATTTGTAATTGCAACACAGATGCCTAAATTTGTAATTGCAACACAGATGCCTAAATTTGTAATTGCGACACAGATGCCTAAATTTGTAAATGCAACACAGATGCCTAAATTTGTAATTTCAACACAAATGGATAAACAGTGATATTTCTGTTCCTGGTATGTTAATATGAATGCGTTATTAAATTAAAAATATTTATTAAAATAATTTCATTTAGTGGAAAATTTCAAACTGGTATTATTGAAATTGCTTATAAAAGGAACATGTAACTGTTCAATAATTAAGTGGTGATGATAACGTGCCATTAGGAATAGCGTAATTATTTCTATTGCAGATGTCGATCAAATCTCTAGGGTATGAAGTAGCCACCTTGTAGAAAATTCCGTCTAATGTTTTTTGCGTGATGAGAATACAGACACGGTTAAGCAAGAGAGCATTACGATCCTATAAACAATAGAAACGTAATGTTTTCTTTAACAATTATTATTCACTGAGCTATTTTTTGAATGATTTATTAAAAAACCGAGTTATGAAGATTTACGCCAACAGGGACTATGTGATTTTCTCCTAATACTAATCGGAATAAGATTTATGGTAGACTTCATCTCGTATAATGCTTTTACTTTAACTATATACTTTTTACACGGTTCTAATTTTGTCGAAGGTGCGTGCGATTGTAACAATTTTGCATTAATTGTCCATAGCATCGTCATTATACGATCGAGTTGTAATAAATGTTCGCGAAATGAATGTGTTTATTCTATCTGCAAGTGGATACTACGATTTTATTTATAGTTACCCCGTGCTATAGTTAACCGACAGCAGCAATTGAAAAACGAGTTTTCTTTTGTTCGTTTTGTCTCAACCCCTATAGGGATTGAGAGTCTAAAATGCTCATATTGCCTAAATCGGATGCTTTTGTTAACGTCGTTGATTAAAAAAATGGCACGCTCTCGTGACCGTGTGAGCGCAGTTTCCGCCCCCGCACTCTTCACGTCAGTCACCTATCTCATCTGCCAGCACACGACTACTAGCTGCGACATAAAAATTATTTTTACATGATTTTGAAAAATACTGCTATGTATGTCACATCTGTTTTCACTTAGTTTTGTAAGCTAAAGGTGAAATTTGTAGGTTATTAAGTGTTTAATGGGCTGTAGTATGAAGCATTAACCGCGTAACTTGTCGCTTTATTTAGAGGTTAGGTTTTATGTGCAATTTTAAATGTCAAAAAAGGCAAAGCGGGCAGGATAGAACGAATACTTACCCGGTTTACTCGACCAATGCATTTATATAAATATCTGTAGTTGCTTTGTTTTTTATCAGATGGTTAACAAATATAAAAGAAAAACGTTTCATGTCTCGTGGCTCTCTTCAACCAAGCGACAAGCAATGCGAGAATTGCAATAATTAGGGAAGTCCATAAAAAGCGTAACAACTAAATATGACATCCCAAAAATAATTCTGCAAGAGCACCTTAAATCAGGTTCATTTGAAAAAAAAGCTTGGAATATTTGTTACAGTCTTTTCTCCGGAGCAAGAGGCTCCGGAGTACGTATGGAATACGTATTCCGTATGGATGCTTTGTTTTACGGGCTATAAACAAAAAAAATTGGAACTCGACTTCAACCATGCCAAAATTAACAATGTTCCATACCGTTTTAAAAATGGTACTGATGCTCTAGATTGGTACAAAGGCTTTGTAGCCCGTCATCCAGATCTTACTTTGCATAAACCGGAGCCAACATTTATTGTTCGTACCTGAAGGTTTAACAAGCTCCAAGTATATCAATTTTTTGATTTATTAGAGGAGGAAATTGAAAAGCATAAAGTTGATGCCACTCAAATATAAACGAGACGGAAGTCCAAACTTCTTCAAAAAAATCACCGTGAGTCTTAACAAAATTTGCAAAGCGGCCTCATATCTAGCACTGAAAGAAGACGTACAATCACAGTAATATGTTGCTCTAATGCTGCTGGGTCATTCATTTCTCCATTAATGATATTTGCAAGAATAATAATGAATTCTCGCCTGCTAGTTGGAGCTTCATCCAACATTCGAGGCACCTGTTCTGATAATAATTGGATCAACGGGCGAGCGTTTATGGAATGGTTGAGATTTTTCGTAGAGACCGTCAGACATACTGCAGGCAAAAAAGAAATTCTCATGCTCGACGATCACTAATCGCATAAATATTTACCAGCACTAGAGTTTCCATCAGAAAACCGTGTCTTTGACTCCGCATTCGATATACCGCATACAGCCTCGAGCACAATATACAGCCTGCCGCACGCTATTATTTCTACAGAGCTAAAATATCGAGCCTTCCGCACGATATTATTTCTTTGTTTACCACGGCCTATGAAGATCCATCTGGATAAAATGTGATGACTGTGATTCGTGGTCTCATGAATTTTGTACTGCGTATTCTGGCATTGGATCATTTTTCTGTGATATATATATAATACAAAACAAAAGACTGGTATTTTAAATATTACTGATTCAATGGTTAATAATCTTAAAGATAGGAAAAATTGTTATATTGTGGTATTTCAGTGAGAGTTGCTTTTCTGTTATTTTTTTAGTTTGTGATGTTTTTTCAGAAGTTGAATTTTTTTAGTTTATTCAATTTTACGACGGTGTCATTAATACAGTGGTATTATAAAGAAACGCAACGTATCTAAATAATTAGAATTACGTATGTACATGACGGAACGTTTAATTTTAAATGTTTCATTTTATTAAAGAAAAACATGCTATTGTTAGGATATTGCTTAGGTATGTGATATTACAAAAATACATCATTTGTTCGAGAATTTTCTAGTTTCCATTACCCTTTATGTTCTCGTGGCAGAATATGGATATCCCGTTTATAGGAATTGTTAAATATTCACAATTTTACCCATTTTTTTACTACATCTATACTTTACCTTAACTCCTGCCCATTTTCTCCTAAACAAATGTCCGCTTTAGTAACCGCGGGCAACCGTAAAAGTTTAGTTATCTGCTTTTGACTTAATTATTTACATACTTATTATTACATTTTTTTATGGTAAAGAGTAGGTAGCCACCAATATTAAATTTTAGAACTGCCAACAAATACTTCGTTATTAGCGTCTCTGCTAGGCGACATATCACTGTGCGCCTTGTTGCGTTTTTTACGTATTTTCTCAGCATCTAGAAAATAAGACAAAAAATCAAAATTATGCTACATCCATACAAAAATTTACTATTGGTCTAAACCAATTCATGGCGTAAAATCCTCACACCAAAACTAAACATGTTCATCTAAACTCTAAAATCTAGTCTATAAACAAGAAACACTATATTTTTAATATCAACAGGGTATTGAATATATTTGGCGTTAATTTTATAGAAATTCATTATTCACAATTAAATGAAACTACGTGATGTAGTATTATTTCTACTTTCTTTAAGTTCTTTACCACGGCCTAGGTTTCGTTGTATTACAACATCTTCAGGTGGGTAATTGGCAAAGATTGATAATACTTTATCTTTGCTAATAGCCCACCTGAAGATGTTGTAATACAACAAAATCTAGGTCGTGGTAAAGAACTTAAAGAAAGTAGAATTAATACTACATCACGTAGTTTCATTTAATTGTGATCAACAGGGTAATTGTAAAAAAAATTAGATCAAAAGTACTTTTGCTCGCCAAAACCCAATAGGACTTTCTGAAATCTTTATAAGTTGTCCTTTCAACTGATGGGTCATACAATAAATGAAATTGAAAAAAACATTCGAGTTTTGTATTTTATTTGTCCCGTTTTTAATATTAAGAATATTTTTGAATGTGAATGACATACGTTATTGGTATGCTAAATTTCAAGTATCAACCTCAGACAATTTTTGAAGAAAACGGCTCTTGTAAGATGTAAAATTGCGTGTGCGCATCTTGTTGACTTTTTGGATCGCGCGCATTAAGAGAGTTTCATAAATAAGCGATAGGTATCTTTATATATATTATTTAACTATGACACAAACTTAATATCTATTACCTACAATTCATTATCTTCAAAATTACAAAAAGTTACTTATGTAGATACAAGTACTCCGCTTTTTTATTACTTACTTTAAGAAATAAAATATTAACGCGATCGATAATAAAGAATCCATTGCTCACACAACATCTTAACAACGTATGTAATACATAAGTATAAACATCTAATACTTGCATCTAAACGCTCGACTCATTCACCGTGTTCATTGGCTCGTGGGTAGACCCGCTCCAAAGCTATGTACCCAGCCGACATTTTGGGCAATACATAATGTGACGCCGAGCCACAAAAAAATCGCTTGAATGGCATTAGAGAGGCGTGGTTTAGCCGACGTCGACGATCGTGGCTTCTAACATTCAATGAGTTATTTGGTAGTATAGAGCTGCGCGAGCGCACCTTACTCTGTATTAGTGAAAATTACTTTGTGCTCGTTTGTTCTTGCCGTGCGTCACATTGTTTTACTTTTATATTAGAGAATAACGAAGATTTATTTGTGTGAATACATTTATTTTATTAATATTTCGAAGGTAAACACATATTTATTGATAGTCACCTTTTATTACGACAGTACGTGACGATAATTCACTTTGATCATCGTTTATTAACTGAAGAAGTGGGTATTGCAAATTAAGGTAGTTATTCATTGAAAAATAATTATGACGGAACATCTCGTGACGCTAATAAAAAAACTTTATGAAAATGGAAACTCCGTGGTAGGAGTCAACAACACTCAAAGTGGGTATAAGAGGTGAGGTAGGTACAGCTGCATACTTCCCCAGTCCTTTTACAAATCGCACTGTGCAAAAGGAAGGCTGATTGTGGTATTGGTGTCGAATGCCTTCTCTCTACCTTCCATGCACGGTCTGCCTCTATCAGATACTCACGTATTTTGGCCACATATCTAGAAGAGGAGAGAAAATCTAATACACACATAATGTTCGCGAGGATGTCCTCCAGTACTATGGTCCGAGAAAGTCCGAGAGCCAAGTGGTCAATTAAGACCACCCTGAAACGTGTTCAAGATTGAGATGAATAAAGGGAAATGACTAGCAATGCATGGTAACTGGTACCATAAAATAGACACGATAATCAGCCATGCGGTTACCGCTTAGAAAATCTGTAAGTATTTTTTTAACTTTATAGTTAATAGGTATTTTAGCTGCTGCAGATGCAATTAATTATGTCAGGTGTCAGGAAAAGTAATAATTAAAGTGGTCAACTTCATTTAAAAAAACACAGAAAGAGATATATTATTATAATAAGAAAGTAACAGAAACAGCCATCTCCAAAAATATTTCCCATATATCAAATGGTATTAGGATTCACAGAGTCATTTATGGAATATCCGGTATGAGATTATCACTTTAAAAGTTTTAATGAAATGACGTAATGATTTAAAAAATATGTTTTTTTGTTAGAAATAGGGCAGAGGAATTTCAGTATTGCAAAATACTTTGTGAAATCTAAAGGGAACGTAACAAACAAAGAATGATTTTCTGAAAATTTCTCACAATGGATGGAATCACGAGAAAGTGTCTTTCTTTTGCACATCAGCGATTGTCCACTTCGCACTGAATCATAATTTATTTTATCAAGCTTAGGACAAAGAACTTCATCAAAAAATGTTATAATTGCCTTTTGAAGCTATTTTCTAAAAAATAATTATTTTCAGAAAACTGCTAACCCTTTTATGCCACCAACACGTTGGTTTAAAAAGAACTAATGTGGAAAATTTTAACTATTTTAAAACAATATTTGATAGTTCTTCTACTTCTAGAAAATTTGATCAAGAAGTCAAAGAAGGTTTTTTATTCAGTTTGGGTGCAAAAAGGTCAGCAACAGTCTTCCAAAGTGATTTTGAGAACGCCATATATTTTGAAATTTCTGATGAACCATTTCTTCAGTTTTAACTGTTGGTAAGCTTTCTTCGCTTTCTTCGCTTTCTCATGATCCCTTGATTTTCTTTTTGATATTGGCATCGTTAAGACATAATTAATAAGTAAAAAAATAAAAAGAATGAAATATTTAACTCTGTATAAAACAAGCCCCCTATTGTGGAAGCCTATTTCAATGAAAATGCACTCGAAATATCTATATATTTTAATCAATCTTGGATGTAAGCAAAAACAAATAATCAAGTGCAAGACTAGACTTCTGCAATCATTCCATGATGAATACTAACGATTCCTTCTCTCTTTTCGAATTGTGTTTATATGATAATGGGCTCAGTTAGGAATCCGACATCAAAGTATGACATGATTGACCACGATTGCAAACAAGAATATTTTTGTAATATTAAGAGTTGTTGTTAAAAAATGACTATAACATTTTATTATACATAAAAATTATATTATACATAAAATTTTTGTTATTCTACATAAAATGTACACTAATATAAAATAACCACTTTAAAAAAAAATGTTTCCGATCCGACAAAACAGATGTCCTGTTGACTGGTAGCTAAATGTTTCTTTCAGACAGTGTTTTCTCATCACTCTTTTAAGCTAAAAGAATTCCAAACCTGTTCACTATTGAAAACATCAATATAATTCACCACCCGAGATTAAGTGATTTGCCCTAAGTTATTTACATTACAGTAATTAACCGTGTAAGATAAACGAAATAACTGAACGCAAAGCTAATCGAAATTAAAGAGCCGAAAAGTACTGAGTTGCATAAGGGAAGGTGGATGCGTTGAAAGACGACCCACGGGGTGCCCGAGCGAATCCCTCTGATGGAATGATTTCCCCTCCAGGGTCCTAGCACTACCGCCATCTTAGCGCCATCCATAACGCTTTGTGCTTATCCGCGTCCTGGGTATTACGTTTTATATATAGATAAATATTTATCGTAAATAATATCGCAAACAAATAAGTAATTGTTTACAATGTTAAACATATAGCGATTAGTTCCGAAGTCGATTTCTTTTTATTTTCCATAATAAATCGTTGCTATTAGTTAACGTTAACTTTAATACGACAATCGTTTAACTTTCTCATAATTTAACATAAAGGCTACCGTGTAAGGATCCGAAGTCTTCCGCAGGATGTAATGTGTCTGGCGTCTGTATGGGTGCACCCGCCACGTTGCCTCGAGATTGATAGATTTGCTAAGTTACGTAAAATATTACGTAAGTTTATTGTTTGAGACGTCAGTAAATTCAATATTAAGTTTTCCGCTTTTTCAATTCTGGTATAGAAAACTAAAGTTATACCATTTTCAAAAGAATATAATAATCATTGTATCTCAAATTTATACCGAAATTACCTAATTATATATATATATATATATATATATATATATATATATATATATATAAAATATATATATATATATATATATATATACATATATATATATATATATATATATATATATGTATATATATATATATATATATATATATATATATATATGTATATATATATATATATATATATATATATATATATATATTAAATTAAAAACTTTGCTAATAAAAAATAAATAAATAAGACGCTACAATCTGTTCAACGAAATAACGTACCGAACGAAGAAATCACAAACCCAATATTAAAAATTGTTATTTAAGTAAGTTATGGGTTGTTACCAGACCCACAACATTCTGTATAATTAACATGTATATTTAAAAACATAACTATTGCATCGTTTAAGAATTTTTATGACAAGCTACTCCTCTCAAACCTTGTTTCATGATCACGGTCTCTGACGAACGTCGGGTAGTGTCTACTTAGATTACATGGAAGACTGCATCGTACATGTACGTGTGCATGGGCAATGATAATGGATTCGTGTCACGGCGAGTTGATGTTGTCGGATTCGTCGCCTGGTTCGGCAATGTCCTGTCTCGTTAGCATTCCTCTCTTTGTCTATGCGCAAACACAACATGCACTAGGTGAGAATCGCACAAAGGAAATAACATCACGGTCTTCATTTCGTTTGTAGCACGCATCGTGAAAGATGCAACTAGGATGAGCATCTAATCGAGTTGAACAAATCACCTTATAATCAAAATTATCTCAATTACTAACTGCACTAAATTACCTGATTAAAAGGTTAGAAGGCGAGGGGATGCTTCCCCTACGAAATTTCTAACACCTACTTACATGTACAACTGACTCTTGAATCTGTATATTTATATTCCACAGTTTTTTTGGGACAGGTACTGACTGCTGTCAGTACGTTAATTTTTTTTCCTTTTTTATTTCTGCCTGCTCACTTATTTTTACTGCGTTTCTCGTATCTCTGCTGTGTCTATCAGTATTAATGTGAAAGAGCTATAACATTGTAGTGCAGATGAGCATGACGAAATTATGAAAATTCGGTCTCTACCATTTGACTACAGAACCCTAAAAAGGAAGTAAATTAACCTGTCCCAAAAAACTGCGGAATATAAATATACAGATTCAAGAGTCAGTTGAATATGCAAGTAGGTGTTAGAAATTTCGTAAATAAATATTAGAAGTTATTTCTGGGTCGATGTATACTGTAAGTACCTATAGTGATTTGCCTGAAGTCATCTTGGCAAACGATTTGTAGAGTAAATACTCCTCAAAAATCTGTAACTATTTCTTGTTTAGAAATGGACTCGGAATAATTGGTGTCACAAAATGATTAATAGAAGTCCCACCTTCTAGAAGAAGAGTGTATATATATATATATATATATATATATATATATATATATATATATATATATGTACACACACGCACACAGGCGTGTGTGTGTGTCAACCCATAAATAGCAACCAGATTGAAGTTCCCGTATATTACCTGTCCATTACTTATGTCTAAATGTTTATATCGTCTGATTCATTAAGAGGTGTATTACTTCGTTCATTGATTTGAATATTTGTAGTTTCAAATGTAATAAAATATAAAAAAAATCAAACGGTCCACGCATTTTTCAATTCGATTTAATGATGTTGTCATTTACCGAACAGTTTAGTCATTTGTCTATTTATTAACACATATGGATTGGAACGTGCCAAGCAACTAACGCCCTACCATAACAATTGTTTAAAGACTTCACAAAGACCACATCCAGCAGTTGAAACCGCTGCTTGTTTGTGCTTCCATTGCGCCTCGTATACCTGGGAAAAAGAATTTTATTTCAACACCATTATTTCAGCTACAGTTATTAGTTTTATTTTTTCGTACGTAGTCCATACTGTTTAAGTCAGTGAACTTTCAGGATCACTACAGAAACGATTTGGTGTTCATCCAACCGGAATCACTAAGCATTTCCTAAAGAACATTTACCATCAGTTTAAGTTTCATTCTTTCCATAAGAAGTAGTAATGTTGGTGGTATTTAATAACCTGTTGCCCTGTAATAGTTGAGATCGGCGATCTATTTCTGCAGAATATAATTAATAACAACTTTTAAGAAGAAGCTAAATACTTATTTTTTCTAACCTTCAAACTAGTATTTTGTATTACTCATCCACTTATTTCATCTAAGTTTATAATCCATCACCAGGATTTTTATTTCGTCATAAAATCAGCTCATAACTAAAAAAATAATAATAAAATCATTCTATCAGTGGGATTCGCGCGATTGCCACGTGGGTCGTCTTTCAGCGCATCCATCAGCTACTTTGTGATGTATTTTCTAAAAAAATGCTTTCAACATATTATCCTGTAGAGGATCTTCGAAAATCAGTCAAAAAATTTTAAGATAAAATTTTAGGAAATAAGCGATAGCTAACATCAGCGTCTACATGTATCTATGTACATCTGTATAATTCGTACTGGATAAATTTCTAAATCTTTACTTTGATACACAGCGGGTACCTATTAAACTCAATAAAACAGTTTCAGAGGTCCGACCAAAAATGGAAGTTTTGCAGCGTCTAATAGTTGTATAAACCGCGTGCGTGTCTATTGATACACAGAGGGTACCTATTAAACTCAATAAAGCAGTTTCAGAGGTCCGGCCAAAAATGGAAGTTTTGCAGAGTCTAATAGTTGTATAAACCGTTGTAGAAATATATAGTGTTGCTATCGTTGCTGCTATAGTTATGTCGTTTGACACTACTATTGAAAAATTCATTTTGATAGAAATTTTGTATTTTACAAATATGTAATTTTAATTATGTTAAATAAATAAACAAATTAAAACAAAAAAAACCACGCAATGTTTTAAATTGTTTATATATTTTTTCTGGCTTTCCGGGAGACTGTTCATTTTACTTTTTAACGGCATTAACTATAATGGTCGATAAAAACAAAATAAAAGAAACCTGCAATTTGAAATGTCAGCATTCGCTTTTCACCGCCGATATTCGTTCGATTAAATTCAATATATCTTATGCTTTTGATTCGTGACTTTTCATTTCGTTGTATTATCAATAATTTATCTTTGAACTGAAATCGAAATTTGAAGTCGCCCTTCCCTAGACTATAATCTTCGATCCTTCCGACACTATAATCTCATCTGCCATTCAAAGTCGTCATTAAAACTGTAGGTCTCTTCAATAATGCAAGATTTAATTCGCATATGTTAGAATCAAAATGTAAGAAAAAACTTATTGTCAAGGTTTTCACGTGGTTTAGATTTTAGTGGAGCGTTAGAACTTTGAAATAAGCTCGTACTGTTTTTTTTTCTCAAAAGATTATTGTAAAGTCAGTATTCTACGTCTATCCCGGCAACTGTAAGCAGAAGATGAGCGCTGCGAATAAAATGCGAGTGGTGTTAATACTCTCGACACTCGACAGCAGACTGTGCGAAATCAACAGTCCACGTGACCTCTACTTCGAGTGAAAGGACAAGGTCACTGTGCCATTGCACGTGTTGCCGCGGGTACACTCGGTTAGGTAATATGGGACTCTTGGGTGTGGTTAGGTTTTATTTTCCTAATGTGTTGATTTTTGGTTTATTTAATTAATTTATTTATATAACTAAATTTGAAAATGTTTAATACTATTATATATTAAATCTAGATACATAGTATTTTAATTTAAAGAAAATTTACGAAGTTTTTTTCTATGGCGTGATAATATGAACCGAATAAAATCAGTTGATAGAACATGGCAAACTGTTCACGTCCTCATACTCTGATCTATTTATCTAAAACAAATTATTTGTGAAACAACAAAATAAAACGTGTTTTTACTCAAAATATTAAAAAAAACAAGTTATTCCTGAATGTGAAGTTGTGGTTACTTAACAGAAAATTGTAGTTTAATGGTGTACTATGCTTATATTTATTTTTATGATTTCCATAATGTATATGATATTATGGAATAAATACGTTTTTTCTTTTTTCATATTAAAAAAAATTATTGTAGTTTATACTGATTGAACGAACCAGAATAGGGAGACTCAGAAATGTTTCCTTCTTCATTCAGGGCGATGACATTGTGTAGTAGGGGTTAATTTCAAGCTTTTGATCTTAAAATTCTATGTAAATTTCTATACAATGCATATTTTATTTAAAAAATTAATATGTCGAATGGAACGTAACATAAAAATTAACGAAATCAATTATTTAAGAAATTATTTCTTTTACTCTTTTATTAAGTTTTTTTATAATTTATAATTCTATTACACGGTTACAATTTACTTATAAAACCACTTTTCGTTCAAGGTTTCAATAATATTGACGAATGGGATACAGACGAGATGGCTTTTTTATTGAAGTTTTCCTTCGATAAGAAAAGCAAATCTTCAATTAAAAAAACCTCAATAAAAACTCCAATTTGTCTATTTTCATTTTTATACAGATGCAATTGTAAATAATACGCTCGAACTTTTTTATTGCCTCTAGACATTCGTGTACAGTTTTGATTTAATTTAAACGTAAAATCATTAGGAAAACATACATTTTCGAAGCTGAGAAATTGATGGAAATGAAAAATAATTGAAATGACATGAAAAACACAAAAATCATTATTCGAATTTGTTTGCCCATTTTAATGACGACGTAGGTATTAACTTTTTTTACAAGAAAACGTAAAACGCAATGAAACGTAAAAGTTGCCATATATGTTGCGAAGCAAAAGGAAAAAAGGTGGAATGCGGAATTGGGGGACCTAACCATACGTGCATATATGAGAGAATCGTACTATACTCGATTATTGATGGCTACGTTCGAGATAGAAGGAACTCGTGAGATGCTTAATTAAGTTGTGCACCGATTTTTTTAAAATTAGTCAGTTTTTTATATGAAAATTTAATAAGTTTAAATTTGATTTTTCAGACCTCAGAAAGAATACTATAGTCAATTGTATGAAAGTCAATAAAAGTGACCTACAATTTATAGGTAAATCTATAAATTGTAGTGACCTACAATTTATAGATTTTCTCAAACGAAAAAAAATACACGATGCAGAATCTTAACGATAAAACCGTCTCTATTTATAAATAAAGCTCTTAAAAATTTCGTCTACTACAGAATATGAAATAGGTACTGAAAGAAGTATCTTGAAACATCAAAATATGTTTTCGATTACTTTTACAATAAAATATAATGCATATCTTTTAATAAAATCTTAATCGTAATGTAACATTAAAATAGCACACATTGAGTTTTATCAGGATGCATAATTTACTGTTACATACATAATTTACTGTGTGACCAACTAAAATTATCTTCCCGACTGGAAATGTTGCAACAAATCCAGTAATAATACGGTAATCTAAATTTGACTTAAACATTAAATTCCTATGGATTTTGCGGGAATATATTAAGAATATTTTGAACCTCTGCTGAAATGTATCAGATTGAGAAAGCAAATAGAAACTTTATACCCACTGGTATCATTAAAAAGCAACACGCATGCTTTCTTGTTACTTTTCAATTCAGATTTATCGATAAAGTACTCCATCTCCTAACACAAATGTTTTTATTGCGTTTTTATTACGTCTCCTGACATAATTATTTTACACAAATATTTTTCTTACATTTCATTATAAAAATCTTAATAATTATCCTGAATTGTTGGGTCGAATTGCAAAAATGAACGGCAAATGCTGATCTATATTACCTTAATCATTTAACAAATCAAAAAGTTGGTTAGAAACTTTGTAGAGCTCATTTTTTTGTTTTGCCGACCATCGATTAAAATGATGAGATGGCCGGATGAAATAAAGAGAGTTGCTAATCTTGTACGAGAAGGAATCCTGGACTGGTCGTGTATCTGGCCCTTTATTACCGACAAAGAAAACTTATTTTGAATAAATGGTTATAAATATATGACTTTTCAGTGAAATTTTTCGTTAACAGTAGATACTCTAATTTATAACTTTTATCTATCTCAGCGGGATTCAATCTCGTTTCCTTATGTAACAAGTAACAACACGCACTGTTACAACTGATCGCGGTATGGGAGTAAGTTATAACCAATGTAGATTTATTTCAGACTACTACTAGGGTCTAATATTGTCCGTGAATGCAGCAACCAGAATGATAGTCACTCTTTTATTTTTCGTATTTAGTTCAAGACACGCTTTATTAATGACGTTGCACTGAGCGATCTAATCAAAACTGTACCATCCAGGCATTATCTTTTTAATTAAATTAAAATACTGCTTTAAGAATGTTGAAACGGTGATGGTACATCTTATTTGTTTACTTTTTCAATTC
The DNA here is from genome assembly GCA_039881145.1 of Druceiella hillmani. Classification (NCBI taxonomy): domain Eukaryota; kingdom Metazoa; phylum Arthropoda; class Insecta; order Lepidoptera; family Hepialidae; genus Druceiella; species Druceiella hillmani. The sequence goes on along the minus strand of JAYKKI010000021.1, from coordinate 19,157,425 downwards.
TAAATATTAACTAAGTACTTTTCAATTTGCCTTTAAACCATCTCATAGCAGTTCAACTGCACTTTTCAATGACTGACGATGTGCATCTTGATATGAACAATACTCAACGTTTTTTTTCTAGTATTTAAATTTCCGTAATGCTTATAATTATGTTACATTTAATATTTTGAGACATTTAACAGCTTTTTGAGACATTTAACATGCGTCGATTGATAAAATTCTTACATATATGGCGTTAAACAGGTAACCCATTATTCTAAATATTGCTCAGATTGCCCAGTTTTATAGCCGAAGTACCATAGTGTACTCCAGTTTAGGTTTCCGTAGCCAAACTATAGTTTGGCCATGTCCGTATTCTCTTTGTCTTTCTGTATATCACAATCGTTTCACTCGCAGATTATTACTGCTGAAATAATACATACATATTTTACATATTTATAACGCGTTATAAAATGAAATATTTAAATATATGGAAAGTTTTCACAATAGTAGTATACAACAAAATTTAAAAAAAAATTGTCACAGCTAAATAGGTTCTACTACTTCACGAGTGATAGTCGATCAACTTTTGACATGTAGTCGGATCTGTAAAAAGTTTCGAGAAACAAGTGACTTAAATCAACTTCTAAATAAATTCGTATTTTAAAATAAATACTTATTACATATATCGAAGACATATTTATATATTTACATAATGAGAAATAATATTATCCAAACGTGCATTATATCTTTAAACCTGAAAAAAATATATAGTAGGCAATAAAATAACGTTGTGAAAAATTAGTAATTGTAAATAATTCAAGAGAAATACTATTTGCCCTTAAATGTTATAAGTACTCAAATATAGCGAAACTCACGTATCACGACTTCTACTCATTTTTTTCCATTTTTATTGATTTTATGGTAAAACAACTCTCTTAAAAACTCCAATTTTGAAGCTGATACTCTTCAAATAAACTTCTTAACGAAATCTATTGATATTCTGAAACCTAAACGTGATCAGCCGGTGGACAAAAAGTAGAGATTTTTAATGAATCCAATTAAATCGCAGGCTATTATTAATGGTGCTCAAAAACTTCTGTCGAAAATACGCATAACTGTTGTACCACGGTTGGTTATTAATAACTTTTTCTTTTACCGAAAAAGGTTTTCGCCACCTGACTGATCAGAATTTTCCATGCTCAAGAAGATAATGTTATTTATAAGATTTTTTTCGGAATACAATCTCTCAAATCTTTTCTAAAATTTCTCTTAATTACAAAGTACATACCTGTCATACCTTTCTTTTGTCCTTCTCGGACTAAGGAGGTCGGTATTATCTGATTCTACCCAAAGAGCTCCTCAATAAATTTGAACAAGTTTAAAACTCGTCTTCGATCTATATTTCGTCACAAAAATAAAATCCTTTATTAGAATACCGATCACGATTCAAACTGTTAGAGGATTTGTATCGAGAAAGACGAAATTGAAATCTTTTATATTTTTCTATAAATATGGTTAATATTGTTTTTATTTCTTCAAACCTCCATTCATTCACTATATAAGTTACACAGTCATGAAATGAACTAAATATTAATATACAAAGTGCGTCGTTAGAATCTGTGTTCAAAAGTTGCCTAAAATGTAACTTTTGAATACAATTTTTTTGTACTTGTCGCATTCAGATTGGCTGTAAAAGATCTCTCTTATTTTAATAAGTCCATCATCTTTTTATTTATATTTTTAAGTCAAAGTAAAGTTTTATAAGAAAATACATCCCTTGTTTGCGAAACTTCTTATGCAGTCAACAACTATTTGCTTCAACGTACATCACAATTATATAACTAGTTAAATTATTGTGAATTTAAGTTTTAACAAATTATACGTAAGTATTATTTTGAGTGCTGCCAGATGGCAGGTGAGCAGATGGAATAATTCCGCCAGAATGCAATAAATAGATATACGTCACTATTATTCTATGAAAGCGTTTGGATCACGAGTATCGTTGTAACGCTCGTAATCCGTCCTTTTGTTGGTAAATCCTTTTCTACATATATATATATATATATATATATATATATATATATATATATATATATATATATATATATATATATATACACACACACACACACACACATATATATAGATATTTAGTAATAACTTCGTATATCCATCAAATTTCTCATAGTATATACATTCTTGTCTTCATAATGAATTCAATAAGTGTTAATATATACCTATGGATAAACGTAGAATTGATACATTTTGGTCTAGTGACACAGGTATGAAAAAGGTTGAACATTCTACCGTAGCCTACTTATTTCGGCTGAATTAATAAAAGTATTTACATTCAACAGAGGATGCTATAAATTATAAGCACCAATCTTGTATCGTTATTAGAACCTAAAATTGTATAGTTAAAATTGGTAGAGTTTATCACCAGCTTTCGAGACATTACCTTGAATATTGAACTTAAACTGTGGCATTATATGACGATAAATTAATCGAAGTGTCAATTTGTTCAATGTTGGCAACATTGCTCGCCTAAGTATATATATATATATATATATATATATATATATATATATATATATGTATGTATATATATATATATATATATATATATATCCTTGGATGCTTCCTTATAATAAATACTGAAAGAAAATATCTATGCAAACAGCATTACATTAATAATGAGGTTTGAGGAGGAATTAACAATGAGTAATAAAAATAAATATTTTTAAAAATTTTATAATAAATAAGAGGCAATCGGACACTCTCATGTAAACAAATAATTCTTGGTCTACGTGTACGATATAAAGTAGCACATTTAAAGTACGGTACAGCATTTGCACAAGGACATTACCCTTTCTAAGAGAATTAGATATCAATTGTTCATCTAGATATACATCGATTGATAAGTTGTAAGAAGGTTTAACTTTTCAAATTTTTTTAGAAGGTTTAGTTTAAAAAACCTTCTATCTGTAGGCCTTTTTTATTATCACATATAGATGATTGTCTCCCATGTGATATGTATGTGTGATGATAAAAAAGGCCTGCAGAGTCAAATAGTTTGTTTTTCATAATTTCTTCAATCGGAAACAATTTAATTCCAAGGGAAATGAAATTGTTAGTTAACAAAGAATTGTATATATAAATATATATATATATATATATATATGTATATATATATATATATAAATATATATAAATATATATATATATATATATATATTTATATATATATATATATATATATATATATATATATATATATGTATAGAAATGGGTTTAGAAGAAAATACTATAATTATAAAATTAATTTTTAAACACATGAATAACACAATATTTAATCACAATTAAATGAAACTACGTGATGATTTCTATGAAACTACGTGGGGATTTCTACAAAATTAACGCCAAATATATTCAACAATATTTAATATAAAATGAAACCCTCTTAAAATAAAGAAATATTGGCTCACGTTAAAGGAAAGCAGATTCCAAAAAAATCTTCAGGAATTTTTCATATTTGTTAAACTTAAGATACATAATTCTTACTCATAACCACGTAACTTTTTCTTTACTGAAATTTTTAAGTCTATATGGCATTTGGAGTCGATTTAAAAAATAACAAAGTGCTTTCTAGGTCACGGGGACCGTAGTCACCGACAACTTCCCGATCTACAATTAACGGCCGCATTATCTCTAATGGCCGATTATCACGTCCGGGGAATCGTGGATGTAAGTTTTGTATCAAGATTCATATGTCGGTAAAGAATGTTTGTTCGATTTGAGCTTGAAATTTTCCTGTCTGAAATAAATTTCAACTTCTTGGTATTAGAGCATAGGATTTATGGAATAATCACTAATCAATTATTCTTTATCGAAAAAAATTTAAAGATATTTTTTATCAAAACAACTTATTTTTATATTGATGTTGCTAGAATTACTGTTGTTTCATAATTAAGTACTCGAATTAAGGTTAAAGATATCCGAAATGGCATATTGTTTGTTAAATTTGTAAATGGAATAGAAAAAAATTGTCAGCCTTCGTGGGAGCCTGGCAGATGTGAAACATCTAAGTTCTTTTCACTATCACCTTTACTGCCACTGTAATACATATTCTAAATGAATAAACACTTTTAATGTTTCAAGACAGTTAATCAATACACCGATATAAACTCGTAAAGTTGTAAACGTTACCAAATAAAAAATAATGCTGACACACTAACACACACATAAAGTAGCATGTGTGTAGTATGATAGAAAAGGAAGCGTTAATTTGGAAAAAGCCGACAAGAGCGAAGCTGACCGAATGGCAAGACGCGACGTGACATCAGAACGTTAAAACGGTTCAGTGGATGTGACACCGGAGTTGGCCGAAATAAAGCCGGAAATAACCGACAAGACAAGAAGCTGACCGAATGGCAAGACGCGACTTATGTTCTAGTTTATTTTTCGCTATTTCTACTAAAGCAGTTCTTAAAACTTCTTGTCCTTTTCTCATGCGTCTACTCTTTATAAATTTTGCAGAGAAATATTTCACCTCTTAAAAGTACTTCCTGGGGCTGTGCAAAATGCTGCCGTTTTACTTAATATTATCCTTCCGACTCTCTTGCTTAATATACGCTATTATTGCGATTGTAATATTAACTTTACATTAATCTTCATTCACTTATTACAAAACTAAACAGTGTGAAAAACGTATGAAGAACACTATTTCCTTGTAATTTTACGTCGTGTGTAACAAAAATAGGGCATAAATAGAAATGTCGGTGTCAATTTCTTAAATACTTTGCTTCTCATTTTGGCTTTGGTCAAATGTTATTTAAAATGTTATCAATTTGTTATTGTTCGTCGTGTGTAGCAAAAATGTTATTTAAAAAGTTATTGTTCGTCGTGTGTAACAAAAATGTTATTTAAAATGTTATTGTTTGTTATTTAAATGTTATTGTTATTATTTAAATGTTATTTAAAATGTTATTGTTCGTTATTTAAATGTTATTGTTATTATTTAAATGTTATTTAAAATGTTATTGTTCGTTATTGTTCGTCGTGTGTAACAAAAATGTTATTGTTCGTTATTGTTCGTCGTGTGTAACAAAAATGTTATTTAAAATGTTATTGTTTGTTATTTGTTATTGTTCGTCGTGTGTAACAAAAATGTTACTGTTCGTCGTGTGTAACAAAAATAGAGGCATAATAGAAATGTAGGTGTCAATTTCTTAAATACTTGCCTTCGCATTTTGGCTTTGGTCAAATGTTATTTAAAAATAGATATTGCCCGTTGTTTATGTAAATTAATTACTTTTGTTTAATATTCATACACTCTAGTATTCATCGCATCAAACAGCTACAGATCCCCATTGCTCTCCGAGCACATGACTCACATCCCGCGGTAGTATACGTCAAAACACGTCCACACAGCATCACTGTAATAGATATTTGGTTTTATAGTTGAAACGCGTAAACTGATCTTAATCTAAAAACCTCAATATCGGTCGTATCTAGGTCGAATGCAATACGCCACGGCGTCATGCATATCTGCTTACGGTCACCGCGTGCATCTCGCGCGAGATCCAATGCGCAGCTGAATCAATTGCTTATTCAATAAGCAATCATCTACAAAACAAATAACTATATTCGAACTTGGCACTGAATAGAAGCCCCAATTGTTTTTAAAGATTTAAAACAAAATTATGAACACATTAATGTGGATAAATATATATATATATATATATATATATATATATATATATATATATATATATATATATATATTCTATACGTTCAGTGTACACAATGCCGTGTATCGTCATCACCTAAAAACCAATGGACAGATATGAATAGGACCTTGCAGTTTTATACCATAAAAGCTGGTAAATATCGATTCATTACGCTGTCCTTCACGAGGATGAGAACTTAATTAATAAGATTATTCCATAAGTATCTGCTTTTTTTATGAACCCATTATTTATAATTCTCCCATTTTTATACAAATCGTGTCCCATTTTTATACTAGTTGTAATATTATGACATGTTATTTATCAAGCTCCATAGGGGGTGCCACAGACAGGAAAGTTTGAAGATCTAGAAAAGCGCAACATAGCACAACATTTCCCGCAAAAAGGACGGACGGGATTGCCACTTATTGATGTGGATATGATTTTTTTTAATTAAATGTGTTGCCATTATCTGTAACAAGTTTCAAAGTATTATATTATTGATTTAAAACACATATATACGAGAGCTGACAAAAAAGCAATGACGTGGCTATGTAAACAACATAGAAATAAGGTTAAAAATTAAATTTACTTTTCCAAATAGTTTTCGAATAAAACTATCGACCTTTACTTTAAAAGGCGAACAACTTAAAAAAACATTTTCTTGACTCTTCTAATAGGGGTAAAGTTACTGGGAAGTAGATCAAGAAATTAAAATTGGTACTCAAGCAATCTAACAACGGCAGATGCGTGGATGAGGTGAGGCGATGACAAGATGCACTATGGACAAACTGAAAAAAAATATGGAGAGACCGAAACATTAGCAAGGCCACTAAGACTCGGCTCGTTCGAATTCTGGTTTTCCCCATATTTCCCTACCGCAGAGACGTGGACGCTACGAATATTTAAGAAGAACAAAATAGACGCTCTAGAAATAGTGCTGGAGAAAAAATGCTTGGGGTATCGTGGACTGAGTTCCGCACGAATGTCACTGTACTTCAAGAAGTCGGCATCAAGCAACGTCTATCAACACTTTTTCAGACTCGAATTTTAAAATGTTTTGTTAACGACATGTGTAGTGATAGTACCTCTATAGAGCGCATTGTTATGCAGGGAAGAGTAGAAGGTACTAGACCACGTGGGAGGTCGTCTATGCGATGGACAGATCAAATCAAGTCTGCTGTAGGCGGTGTCCTCCATAAGTGCAACAGGGCGATGATAAATAGGAATAGATGGAGAGGCATCGTGAGTCGAGTAACAGCGACCACCCATAACAATACTATATGCTGACTACGACCGTTCTGTCAAGAGCGAAGCGACGGAGAAGAAGAAGGCTCAAGAATTTAGAAGCCAGTACGACGAATGGTAGTCATCTTAATTTAGACCTTGTGAGCAGGTGCGTTGTCTTACAGAAAGAGAACTCCCGCCGCCTGCAGTTTTTCTCACTTTTCTTTCTGGATCTCCTCCCTTAATAGCCCCTTATAGTCAGAATCAGAAATAACCGTTTCCTTAAAAAAATACCATGATTATGCTTTCTCTATTCAAATTGCCGAACTTGTGACTGCAATTCCATGGACTGCGGTATGGGGGTAACTTCCAAGCTATCAATTGTTGTTTCATCTCGCAATAGAAGTCATAGTGTCTTGTTTTGTTCATAGTAACAAATCGTACCAAAAATGTTACTAGATCAAATTGGTGGCTTTCTAAACAAGACTTCGAAATATCGACCCTATTATCATTATAATGTTTCATTATGATTATAACAATGTTTCAACTGGTAATGATTCGATTGAATATTTTGTAGCTACCAGTCATAACTCTTTAGTTGCTGAAGGGTCCTTTAGTCGTTCCATATTGACATCGTAAATACGATAGGTAATAGTTATACCTGGAAGAAGATCTCTTTTTGGAGAACGATAAAGGACCTCCACTAACATTTAATTATTATTATTCCTAATTAAATGATTTAATAATATTGTCATGACCGTTAGTTATTTGAAACACCTTTCATTACCAGGATTATCTTTTTTAGTATATTTCCTTTATGAAAAATATTTGAAATAAAAACGCCGTCAAGCTGCACGGAAAGTGTTCCACACTTTAACTGAAACGATTTTAATACATTAATGTCCATTATTAACTTTCGGTAAATGCAATCCTTTCACGTATCTCCCTGACTTTTTCACAATTTTCGTATTATCGTTTTAAGAGGTAAAGGAGGAACCGATTTTACTGTTTTTTTCAAAATTTAGTTCAAGATAGTATCTGATACGTGAAAGAATATTAAATAGTTTATACATATAACGAGAGTTTATAAGCAAGATATGAGGAAGTTTATAAATCACCAATTACGGGAAATTGGATACAATATTCTGCGTGCTAATTTTGGTGTTACGATAAATACACCAGATATTTGAATATTGGAAATTTCTTGTGCGAATTGAGCGCGGGTAATATTATGTTTGATCATGCGTAATTTCCTTTAAACGTCCCCGTAATCCTACCGAACTAGATGCATAGTCTTATGCGACTCCACGCATTTGAGTACGCAATTATGAGTTTGTGATCATTTTCGATTATTTAAAAGCAAATAACCGTTTTGATTTATGCTCAAAATATAACGACTAGAGACAAAATTTTCTTTGAAATAAAATTTTTTTCGTTACACCAGTCCGGTAGTTATTCCTTTATTACACTGCACAGAATTAAGTATTCGATATATTCGAAGTATTGATTCGACTATTTTTTACGGCATTACAATATATTTTATAAGCCATTGATAACAAAAAATAATATAAAGGCGAAAATCCTTTTTTTTCTATCCTTTTTTTTACTATGATCACATATTAACTTTCTAAAATCGTATTGCCTATTACAACTGGTTTAGCGTAGTGACTTTCACAACTGGTGATGAACATATTCGAATTTATTTTTGGAGATTATTGTTAATAATGGCTAGATAATTTAAAAAAAATTAATAACATAAACAATAGCAAAATAGTGATAAACAATTCAATGAAATTGCATTAAGTCCACCATTCTTTTGTTTACGAGGTTTGACTTCAAATTGCACGTATGTGTCGATGTAAACAAGAGCCGGTCGCTGCAGTTGGACAGCGAGGGCGACGGCTTTAGGGTAGTTTTAAGGTTTCTGTTTCAGCTAAACCAATTTATTTTGCGAGCTTTGAACTTCGCTGGGTAGAGGGTACCTTTACGCCATTCATCGACTATTTACTTATAATTTAATCATAAATTGATTTAATTATATTTTATTTTATTATGTAACAAAACGTATCTATTTAGGAGCTAAAGTTTATTTCTGGAAAGAGACCATGGGGTCAACTATGTCATTTGGGATGAATAATGATTGTCTCTGAATTGAATCTCTTACTTGATATGTGCCTTATTCATACTAATACTTTTTTACGAGGGCGATCCCAACCATCTCATATTTTCATGCTCCCTTATTGATAAATTTTCTTTCTTTATATATTTATAATTAAATAAAATATAAAATTCATACCCCATAAAATTTAGATTATTTTTAATAGATGCCAATAAAGCTATCTGAAATTAATTACCAATACATACAAAAGTCTTGTATATATTAAAAAAAATTGTGTTGAACGTGGATGTTTTTACGCGTATGTTTGTTTGTGTATTTGCATATATATGTTTGTTGTCTATTTGTGAAGATCCTTTGAATATCTTTCATTACTTCGTAGCAATAATAAAAATAATAATATAAGAGATCGAAGAAATTATATGGCCAGTGTATTTATCATTTTTAATTATAGTGCATGCATCATTTTAAATTGATATTACAAAAAGACGTACGCTACTAAGAAGAAAAATAAGTCACGGAAAACTCGAGTTTTCATGCGCATATAAAAGGTAATTAATTTTTATGTTAAACGAAAAAAAATATATAAAATTAGCAATGCAAAATAAATCTTGAACCAATTTATTAAATAATATCATACATCATAGTAGTCTCCATATGTATCACATTCAGTTTCTTCTGAATTATTATATATCAACGGAATTGAATTGTAATTTGTCTTTTGCCAGATAGCTATGTGTGTACGAAGCTTATTTAAACAAATTAACAAATCTCGGTGATAATATGAGTGAGGTTGTGGTATTGAAGATTGAATTCGAACATCTCTTTGAGCCGCTCCCCAGCGTCGCTGCCATCGATAGCGCATCGTGCCTATCTGCGTTGACGAGCACGTCTCACAGATATTAACATTGCTCAATATCCTGTCTATTTATTCTAAGATTTTAAATGTAAACACTTTCTTGTCTTGACGAAACAAATTTGATGCCATAATACAGTTCTATTATCACGACTCTAATAGTCATTTAAGCGCTAGTAAAAAACAATTCGTCACAACAAACAAAAATGGAATGCAAAAACGTTATTTTACTGGACATTTGACCTAGCTTTTGATTTGGTAAGTTACTCATTCTTCTGTATACTTCGTCTCTTTTGGGTGGTATATCCTAAAGCTATCTTCATTTCATCTCGATACGAAGCTCCTCATTGATGCTCTGCTTAAGGTCTCCAACATAAACGAAAAGAACTTAGCGGAAATGTTGACGAATTTATGTTGCAATATTAGAAATACCGAATTCTATGAAAATTCAATACATGCGCGAAACCTTAATTTTAAGAACTTTTCTAAATTATTTTGGATGAAAAAGAGTTCAGAGAGATATTATTTCTCACATCGGTAATAAATAAAAAACGTAAGTTTTCTTAGTTTTTGATTGCAGATTTTTAATCACTCATACATCGTATGAAATTTCTTAGTTAAACGATGAGATGATGCTTAAATCTAATTAATGAGTTCCTTACAAGTTTATTTGTAATTAGTGTTGTGAAATATAAACATCGAAAATATTATTCTTGATGATTATTAATTATTTAATATTTCCCAAGTCATTGATGAGACTGATTTTAATCATTTCCAAAATGTTAATGATTTGTTAGTGTATTTTAATCATTTCCAAAATGTTAATCATTTGTTAGTGTATTTTAAGCATTTCCAAAATGTTAATCATTTGTTAGTGTATTTTAAGCATTTCCAAAATGTTAATCATTTGTTAGTGTATTTTAAGCATTTCCAAAATGTTAATCATTTGTTAGTGTATTTTAAGCATTTCCAAAATGTTAATCATTTGTTAGTGTATTTTAAGCATTTCCAAAATGTTAATCATTTCTTAGTGTATTTTAAGCATTTCCAAAATGTTAATAATTTGTTAGTGTATTTTAAGCATTTCCAAAATGTTAATCATTTGTTAGTGTATTTTAAGCATTTCCAAAATATTAATCATTTGTTAGTGTATTTTAAGCATTTCCAAAATTTTAATCATTTCTTAGTGTATTTTAAGCATTTCCAAAATGTTAATCATTTGTTAGTGTATTCCTTCGAGTTTGCCTCTTTGTTGACGTTATGTCTCATATCACCTTATATTTTGGTTGATTGTTAATAATTACTTGATATTTTGAATGAATCATACAAGATAAATACAGGTTTCAATTAAACAGAAAATTATCTATTTTGTCATTATATGTAACAAAATATCATTCTAAACTTAGAAAACTATCCTTTTGGGTACCCAGCGTCATTTTCTTCAACCTGTCTTTTTTAACTGTTAATATTTTCTTAACGGTAAGCGATTAGATTTTTGGTGCCTTCACTTTGATTATGCTTAAAACAGCAAAAAATTAAGTTAAGATGACTAAAACCTTTTAATTAAGAAATAACTCAAAAAAGTCGCATGACTAACATTTTTTTAATAATCACCCAACAGCCTAATACTCATCGGAAGCAAGATTCAACCCAGGCGCTCCTTTATGTACCGTGCACGTATCGTTCTTGACACGAGTACCAATGCGGCTGTCACTAGACGTATGGTTAAACATCAGCTCAAAAATATTTTTTATTTCTACAGAAAACGCTTGCACCCTCATAAACATATATATATATATATATATATATATATATATATATATATATATATATATATAATATATATATATATATATATATATATATATATATATATATATATATATATATATATATATATACATATAGATCAATTCTCGATTATGTAATGAATAATCGAGAATTGACCTCATCACTGTACACCTACACGATCGCCTTCCACTGTGCGTCCCACAGTTATTGGAAGTGGCGTTTCTGTTCTTGTTTGCGGATATTTTGAACGCGACCCGGGCAAATCTCATTAAGGGGCTCACGGAGCGCGGCGACGCGCTGCCGGCTTCGGCTCGATGCTCTCCCACCCCACCATCGTGGAGGTTCACGGGCTGACGCGCTAATAAGCTTAGGGCTTCATTTGCTAATATTTCATGTTAATATTTATAATTCGAATCGGTTAAGTAGAAATATTGTAATGTATGCAGTAATTATTTGCATATTATATTTATATGCAGAAGTACTTGTCGCGTTCGTGTATTCCTTTCAAAAGAGGGTCTGTTATTGGTTATGAGAGACGATGTGTCGTAGTTTATTTGTATTCAAATACGCTAAATATATCCAATTATTTCATAGTAAATAACTTTTTTAAATCTCGGATTCAACGCGGTTTAACTCGCAGTACAGAAATTAAATAATTTTATCTTTGCCTATTTTTTTTTAATAAATTATTGCACGATTTTCAAAAACAATTTACTATTTTTTTCAAAATTCAAGACGTGAAAAACATTCAAATAATACAATCGCAAATTCACAGAAAAGTTGTTTTCATAGGAAGATGAAACTTTTTCATTTTTACCTAAATCTTCGTTATATCGTAAACCGTAACGTTTAAAACTGAGATACATTTGGTTATTTGAATAGGTATAATCTCTTCTATCACCATTTCAAGGGAATACGTCAACCGACCTAACTCTTTATGCATGTAACATATTTATATCTTGACCATTTAATTGAGTGCGCTGTATTTTTATGTTATCTTTCAGTAACAAAAAGGAAATGAATCCTTATAGCCTCTGTATATAATTACCCCCGTTTGTGCTCATACCAGAGGGGTAGTGAAATATTTTAATAAATTGTACACTACAAAACGTATGCTTAATTAATCCTCTCCGATTTTGTAAAATTCATTACAAGAAGTAATTTATAAACTACATAACGAAACAAGTATCATACATAACCAGTAATAAAACATCATCATACATAACCAACAATAAATGGCACACATAACCAACAATAAATAAAAGTATCATACATAACCATCAATCATAATACATAAGCAAAAATACATAACCAACAATAAAACCTCAGATTTTTATTTTATAGCCCTTCATGCTGAGAATGCCACGTGCTATGTCTCCTGCATGATGCGTTTTCAAATATGCTGCAACACCCATCAGTTTCTGTACGCTTGCGTATCGGTTAAAGCAACGTGCCAACGGTGCCCAATTTTAATATATGTTTCCTAATTCATTGATCAATTCAGAGTGGAGCATAGTCAGAATTCAGTTTAATTCAATGATAATGCTCCCACTTTTGCCCAAGCTGATATTAATTTAAATTTAGCGTGTTAAAGCAACTGTACCTCTGGTTGACTATCCAGATGAGTATTATGCGTGTTATCCAGTTCTTACAGTATTCTTACTCTTCTTTTTAATATTCTGTACAATTCAAATTACATATCAATCAACATCATAATTATCTGTACAATTTGAATCACACATCAGTCATCATCATAATTTTCTTCACAATTCGAATTACACATCAGTTAACAACATAATACCCTGTATAATCCGAATTACATATCAATCAATATAATTTTCTTTACAATTCGAATTACACACCAATCAACATTATAATACCCTGTTTAATTCGAATTACACATCAATCAACGTCATAATTCTCTATTTAATTCGAATTACACATCAGTCAACATCATAATTCTCCGTACAGTTCGAATTACACATCAATCAACATCATAATTATCTGTACAATTCGAATTACATTTCAATCAATATCATAATGTTCTTTACGATTCGAATTACACATCAGTCAACATAATAATACTCTATACAATTCGAATACACATCAATCAATATTATAATGTTCTTTACAATTCGAATTACACATCAATCAACATCATGATACTCCGTACAATTCGAATTACACATCAGCCAACATCATAATGCTCTGTATAATTCGAATCACATATCAATCAATATCATAATGTTCTTTACAATTCGAATTACACATCAGTCCACATCATAATGCTCTGTATAATCCGAATTACATATCAATCAATATCATAATGTTCCTTATAATTCGAATTACACATCAATCAACATCATAATGCTCTGTATAATCCGAATTACATATCAATCAATAACATAATGTTGTTTACAATTCGAATTACACATCAATCAACATCATAATGTTCTGTATAATCCGAATTATATATTAATCAATAACATAATGTTCTTTACAATTCGAATTACACATCAATCAACATCATAATGTTCTATATAATCCAAATTGCATTACAATCAATATCATAATGTTCTTTACAATTCGAATTACACATCAATCAACATCATAATACTTTGTACAATTCGAATTACACATCAATCAACGTCATAATGTTCTGTACAATTCGAATTACACATCAATCAACATCATAATGTTCTGTTTAATTTGAAAATTATAGAATCAGATTTAGTTACTCGTCTGTTTACAGTCTCTGCTTTACTCCACTCTGAAAACCAGCCATGTCTTCTTAATATACAACCAACTTTCATGAACAATTTTTGTCATTCGGACACTACAAAACTTTACAAACAACTGGATTCTGACACCGGCAGATTCCCCGCTAGAAATGCTTTCAAATCCGTCTGAAAAATTCTTCCTCTCATGTTCTTTTAATTCCATTTTGCTTCCATTCCCCCCGACATTGTCGCATCGAACATAGGAATCAGTAATATTCTTTTTTATCGTTAATTAAATACGTATATATTTATTTAATTTTTTATATAGTATTTTTTTTCTTGAAGAAATTAAAAATATATAATTTGTATACTTTGCAGTACGCTAGATTTATAAATACATTATATTGTCTTCCACTTTACTTAATTCTCATATTTATTCTCGACATTGACTGAAAGAGATTCCTCAAGCAGTAATAAGTCAAATGGACATATAATTTTTCATGTTATTATGTAATTTTAATTAAATAAATAAATAAATAAAAGAACGATGGAAACAGTGAGTAATTTACACTTTAACTGACGCGCCTCGTTTGCGCACAAGTGTTTCTTATTATTGTGCTTGCTCCCTCGCTTCCGCCTTATATATCCATATTTATTTGACTAGATGTCATGTTGTAATCAGTACTTAATATAATTAGTCTTTAAGCAATAAAAGGTCTTATATTATTCAACGTATTCAATTGTAAATAAATATTTGTACCACATTGTCTCCCCACTTCCTCTCCCTATTAAATATTATATTAAATAAACTTGTTATATTTACACCTTTAATAGTTTTAGTCCAATCCATCCACGATGCACATATCATATTAGACAATATCTACATATTAACATTCATTGCTACACATTTATAACTGCAAGCAGGACATAGCCCATCAAAAGATGTAAATAGTTTCAGGCATGTCTTTAAATAAACCGTCGCCAAAATCATGTGCCCACAATAAATCGCTAACGCGAGTATCATGCTACACCCCTAAACCGTTCGTACCATTTGCGATTTAAAAAGACCCATCCCTGCCGATTTACAATGGAATCGGCAAATTGTAAAAAAGCAGCAATTACTATCACAATTCTTTGCCAAGCAATATGCAACCGATTAGTATTAACCGAAGACAGCGGCGCGGAGCGAAATATTAAAGAGTTGCAACAAAAAGCTGGAGAGCAATAATTAGCGGTCGGCACCCCCTCCCCCCCAGCGCTCGGCATCTAACCGGGCAGCCAGACAAAACAACAAAAACGACTAGTCTACTTCGGTGGAAATATCAACGGCACGTAACTGACCTAATATTCATATTGGATTTGAAGAGGGCGCGTTCATAGTGGTATCTTGGGGAAGTTTGTTACAACAATATGTCATAAAAAACATATGAGCGAATTACTAAGTTATTTAAATATATCTACACTTATGCACACAAATTATGCTGTTTTAATATGTCACAACAAATTCAGTATTCGGACACTGCAATGAAATGTATGTGTATATATATATATATATATATATATATATATATATATATATATATATATATTCATTCCATTATTCTGAAAATAAGTAGGGAAAGACCCCGAATTTGGCCTTTACTAAAATGTTGAATTAAAATTAAATGGAAGCAATATTTTGCATTTTCACTCCCTTAAAAGAAAACTTAAATATGTGACATTTTATAAAATTGATTAACGATATCGAATATTTAGATAGCGTTGGTTTCAAATATTGGGTACATTGATGTAGTTAACAAAAATATGGATAAGATGAACTCTCGTTATTGGAAATATTTAATGAAATTAATTAAAAAATAAATCAAAAGTAGCTGAAATTCTCGACTTAAATATACCTTCAGTCAGGGACTTTCTCTGTTTCTTTTTATGAAGCAATCTTTGTTTTCAGTTTACTATTGAAGTTACTTTTTATACGGAGATGATGTAAGAACCATGGTTTTAATATACCTAAAAATGTAAGGTGATGTCAGAAAATGACGGTAAAGAAGTTACAGGTAATCAATGATATTGCTTATGTTGGATAGTGTTACAAACGTCAGCTACGATGTTATCATTATCTACAATGATTTGTTTACCAAAAGGGCAAACTCCCAAATTTTCAAAAGCCTTGATTTTACAAATAATTTTTAAAATCCCCAATAAGAGCCTTTTTAACAGATTTAGTAAGCATTTATTTTTCTTCTAGAATGAGATCTAAACCTAATTTCTCGGGATATGATCTTTGCTAATATCCCACCTGAAGATGTTGTAATACAACGAAATCTAGGTCGTGGTAAAGAAATTAAAGAAAGTAGAAATAATACTACATCACGTAGTTTCATTTAATTGGGACCTGGGTTGATATTATTTAGGTCAAATGATTCTGTTTAACTCAAAATATTATACCTCCGTCAAAATAACATTATAAAGGCTATCTCTGTCAACTATTAAAATTTAATTTGCTCGAAATCACAAATAGAAAAGAAATGTAAATAAATTAAACGCCATTCTTGAAAAAAGTCCAACTGGCTAGTAATAGCCAACTGGCCAGTAAGGCTAACTAGCTAGTAAATAGTCTAAAAACAATTCGTATTATGAAAATACATGACCCGATAAAATTTAATCCGGTCGCGATGAGAATTTACACTGGTGCATTATTAAACTAGACTACGTAACAAATATAATACCACACATATGACGCAAAAATAATAATTTCAAAAAAATCCATAAAAACGCCATCAATGTGGCATCATTTGATGAATTGTCTCCACATTAATCGTATTGGTGTATATATATATATATATATATTTTTTTTATATATATATATATATATATATATATATATATATATATATATATATATATATATATCATATATATTAATACGCTAAGGTTAAGATGTTACACTCCCTTTTTAGAAAAAACCTCACAACTAATCCACATAAATTATATATCATTTTATAGATAATTGCTTGCTCTACCGGCATCCACAACTAAAAACTTATTATTGCTATCGTTTTTGCAAATTAATTAATTATTAAAATTATATACACAAAACAGCAATGCTGCCATCTAACGGCTCAACGTCAATATGATTGACGGTCGGATAAATAAAGTGGCGCTTTAGCTCAATGCTTTTGATACTTGCGCCTCTATATGTCAATTTTAGTAAAATATTTGTTTGATCTGTCATCTGAGCTTCATAATGGAATAAATAATGCGAAAACTTCGCACGGGTCACGCTAGTATATATATATTTATTAAAATAACGTTCGATTAAATATAAATTTGTAAACCTGGTATGAAGGTTCATAATAATATAAATATATTTATAATCGTGACGTTTAAACCGCTTCACCTTTTTCGAGAAATGTGTACGGGTTCGATTTACTTTTGTATTCATTAGGATGTTATATAAAACAGAATCCTATATAAGTTCATCAATACCAGCACTGTATAATAATTTTATTATTTAAAATAACAAATAACGTTTACAAATTCAGTTAATTCTTAGAGACTTAAAATCTAACTTATTTGCGAATATTCTTTATTCAACGATTGTTGATAACGAATATGTTTTAAATAATAATTGTTATGAACCCCAGTTATTGTTTACTTTTATTTATAATTAAATAAAAAATTCTCATAGACTGTTTTTGGACAAAAATTAGTATTTCAAGATAAAGTCATTTTCGAACCAATTCAAAAGTATTTATTCTTATTTTTCATTGGTGACCCAATGTGGTGACTCAATGTGGTGGTCCAATATATAGCACTTTTTAGTCCAAGAGTGACTGTGTTTTTTTTTTACAACTTCAATTTCTCATAATTTATATCGTAACATAGAAATTTCTATATTAAACTGTTAATAAGACACGGAAAAAACAACTTATTATCTTATGGAGAGCTGGACAGCGCAGGAATGTTGTTTATTGGTGATTTATTATAAGCCTTATTTTCCAATATTTTATTTTCCACGTTCTTGTTAAAATTCAATGTTATAATCCGAAAACTTTGGTTGCAATAATAATACTTTTAGATGCGATAAGACTTTAGTTAAAAATGCTAATTGCTTTTAAACAGAAAATTCCTTTGGTAGAGAGAATCATTTGTAGAAAATTCCTTTGGTAGAGAAAAAAAATGGTAGAGAAAATCATTTTCTCACATTAAAAATTGTTTTTTTGCAATTGGAAAAAGCGATTGTTAACTTATTCTACCATTCTTGAAAAACTTTGCAAGTAACGTGGTATTTAAAACCGAATGAAACAGGAAATTAACTGTGAATCCAACTTTACTTTCCAATATAATGCACGGCATTGCAAATATCAGTATCACCGGTTGCTTCCCCATATTGGAAATGTGATGTCGGAAAACGGTCTCAGCGGAAACCGCCGAAGTTTTCCGACAACACACGACGCGCCACCATTGTTTGCCAGCAGATAATGTTGAAATGCTATTTATAAGCTCACTTCTGATATTATTTCCCTCTTTTACTTTGACTCGCTTAAACTTTTATTCGATTCAGAGCTTTTTGCTCCCAGCACAAGTATGGAATTAGTTCATTGTTCTATTTATGGATTTTTAATAACTTAGTTTCTTTTTATTTTTATCTTTGTTTTTGCATGGAAGATAATTATTTGGCAAAATTTTATTTTAGTTATAAATAGTTGTCCAAAAATTCATGAACCAAAATAGCTTATTTGTTCCATCTAATAATATTTGACGTTTCTGAATACTTTAGAATTATACTGCGAGAGTCGTTTAGAATTATTGGGTAATATTTAAAAAAACTGTATTTTAAAGACAAGAAGAATAATAGAAAAAGAATAATTGATTGTCCCTTCTTCATATCATCTATAAAATGTTTAATACAGATGTCTACGACAAATGCTACTATTTCTTGTAAAGTACTAGTGATGTTTTTATTTCTGTCATGGTAAAAATATTCTAATAAATTCTTCAAATATATTAGAATATTTTTATCTTAACTGATAGAAGTCGAAGGTACTGAAGTTCATGGCATATTCAACACACGCTTTTTACATTTGAATAATATCTAGCTTCCAAATGATAAGATAAATATTCGACTTATCATTGACATATGATCACTCATTTTTCTACTCCTGGCTTAATTTCAAATACCCATAAAATTTAAGCACTAAAAATATAAAAATAACATTATTTTTAGATATCATCATTTATGGTCAACTGTATCAAACATATGAGAATATTAGAAATACGATTTTAGATTGTGAATATAGAGAAAAAAATTGTGTAAATTACGGAATGTGTTTTGCGTTTAAACTAACGCATTGACAGTCATAGTTTTCGACGATGAGCAAACTTCTGGCGGCGGCGGTAAGGAAATTTGTTTTGCTTTAAGTATTAAGTTATGAAATGTTATTTAAGTAATCTATTGACTACAGACCGCCCAGATCGAACAATCAACTTTTCCGTGAAAATTAAGTGATTATCAAATTTGTTCATAAGAACATACAATGTAACATTTTGAATGAAGATAAGTTTATCACCAATGCATTCCTTAAAAAAATAAATAATTTCACCATATTTTATATCCGTCTTAAAAAGGGTGCATGGATCAACACCTTTATTACATGTGATCAACACCTTTATTGCATACCTTTATTCATGTTTGTGTGTTTGTGTGCGTGCGTATTCACGTGCATGCGTGCGTGGGTGCATGCGTATGTTCGTGCATTCATGCGTTCGTACGTGGGTGTGTGTGTGTGTGTGTGTGTATGTGTGTGTGCGCGTGTGTGTGTTTATACGATGCTCTAAGAATAAAATGATTGTTAAATAATATTAATATCAAAAATTAATAACATAAAAGACAATTTTTATGTTTAAAATCATTTTTATTCATAAAAATGTAATTTTTGTAAAGGTTCTACGTGTATTGATGTTTTATAATTATTTTCAAGTACCTACTTTAAGAAGTTTTTTTTGTTACTAATGTAGAAATTGGGTACGTTTTTCAATTTAAAATGATGCGGAATTTATAGTATCGGAAAGATATCAAAATTAATAACGGGCAAATGTGAGAAACATTTAATTAATTTATTTTGTACTTACAACTAGATATACGAAAACTTTTTAAAGTACTTAAGTTTGGAAAATGCTCCCTACAAGTTGGCAAAGTCTCAACTTTTTTCATAATGCCAAATAGATCCGCCCGCCCGCCAGTTAAATTCGTGAGTTTTTTCACAACGGCCTTCCAGCCGCTACAAGGACCGCCTCTCGTGCTATTCCACTTCACACAAGTACACTTCTCTAAACATCCATTACAATTGTTAGTGCGATTTTCAAAATTCTCTTAATAATGTGGTCGTGCAAAAATAAATAACTAATTTCAATGTGAAACTGTGTATTGGACCGCAGTTCCTAGTTTAAAAGAAATCATTATTACTAATTAAAAGTTTTTTAAAATTGTGGAAAATATATTTGTTACAATATAGAGCGAAAAATAATAATTTGGTAACAACTATAAGTCACTATAATTAAACAAAAGTGGAATTATTATTACGGGAAATATGACGGAATTTAACCAAATTTGACTTACAATATTCTATTATTCGGTCATACCTATATACAATTTAATCACGCTTATGTGAAAGTTTACGTGTCAACTTTCGTATCGACTTATAGCTGACTCGTTAAACTGACTTTGAATTCGTTTAAAAATGAAGTAAACGAACATTTTATAAAGCGTAAAAACCGACGTGAATCAATAAAATTACATAATTCTTGCAAGTTCTTTAAGTGCCTACGGGCATGAATAACATAAAAACTTCCCATGTTTTATAGCCTATTCTTAAAGAAACACCACTTGGTTTGTTACAAAAAAATATTATTCTAGAAATTCTTGGCCTGACACAGAGTTTCAGATGAATTATTGCACAGTTTCATATGCGTGAGTATAGTTGATTTACAGCGACAGAGTAAAGCAAACAAGTTTTGACATTTTCTACAAAAATAATAAAAGTTGAAGTTCGAAATATTACCACTCTCACCAGCCAGACCGTGTTTCTATTCAAAGAGACGTCATTGCCTAAAAACATATCTAAAATTACAAAGAAAATTTCTAGAATAGCACAAATCCCGCAAGCTGTAAAGATCAGAAACAGCATTCGAGCTTGTAGCTACTTATGTTCATGCATCTCCAATTAGTTTCTCAGTTATTACATGATTGATTCTCTTCCCTTTGATTGAAACAATGAAAATATTTTTTTTTACAGAAAAAAATGTCTTGAATGCTTTAACAAAGCTGTGTTCCAAAGACTGTCAAGCTCGTGTGCTATTGCTTGATAGACAACAAGTATTGGGTATGTCATTTTCTTCTGCAATTCTTAATTTATTATCACAATTTATATGGGAAGGATGCCCATGAAAAAAGAAGAATGACTTTATCTTGGAGCTTTCGAAGTATGAAATGTTGAACTGACCACTTCTGCACCAATTTTGGTATTGACATAGGCAGGTTTTCTTCTAACCTAAATTTCTTATACAGGAGGAAGTCTATTCTGAAATTTCGCCTCTTGTGAGCTACGGGTGGTATTCCATGCCGACGGAATATTTCAGTTACGCCCAGGATATTTTCCCTTAGCTCTTCTCTCCATACGGCTCTAGGTCGCACACTTCCTTTGACATTTGTGTGTGCCATGGCTAAAAACATAAAAATGAGTTAATTTAATCAATGAAAAGTGAAATGATTTATATTTTTAGTGATAATATTTTTTTTAAATCTGTAGAATTAGATATACTCTCCTAAGAACGTATGTACTCAAAAAATCGTATCAACTATGTTTTTCGGCAGTGATAGCTGCCCTTAAATTTTCAAACTCAAATAAATTTAATTAACGTTATAATCTTGTATTTGATAAATATATTAAAAAAAAAATAATACTTACTCAAAATCATCAAAGTGGAACTTTGTAACAGAATGAAATACATAATCGATATCCAGCAATTCAACCGGGCGTAATCATTTTTTATACATATCTCACTAATACGTCTGTCTAACCGAGTACTGACTGGCAGGAGGGCGGAGATGGGCTCTCTTTTAAAGAAATATTGTATGCGTATTGATTTTACAAGTACCTACGAGACCAACCAAGGCATAAATCCGCCTAAGGCGACTATCACACTGTTTCTTCGATAATTTGAAAGATAGTAACGTAAGACAAGATATTACGAAATTACTTGAAATGAAAAATTAATTTTAATTATGAAAGAAGAATTTCAAAAATTCAAAATTGTTGAGAATCCATAACAACACACGGAAATACCCGACCACTGATGCTTTCGGAAACGCGCCATAAGAAGTTTTACTTAAAACTCACTTGATACTTCCCCCTCGTGTTCGTCGGTAAAAAGTGGGCTGCTGAATTCAAACGTGGTCATACATTCATTCAAAACTATGAACGCTCGGAATATCACAAAAATACACAACGACGAATTAAATGATCGACGAACCGAAGTTACACGAGCGTACTGACATTGCCAATATCTCATTAAACCGTACCGACTACCCTTTATACGACGTGTATGTAATTGTATGCGTGTTTAAAATATTTTTGAGTTATATGCGTAAAAACCGTTTTTGAGTTTTATACTTATTAATAGGCGAAAGAAAATACCTTTTTAGAGTATTTAGACATATTTTATCGCCGTTTCGTTGAGTATCTACAATATTTTAAAATAGTAGATAAATATGAATCCTCCATTCGGAGATAAAACAGCAGTATTAAAATTCTAAGCATTGATTGAAAACAGGTAGAGTGCTAAAACAAGAGGAAATGGTTCCATATGCAAGAAAAGCTTAGCTACTTTTTTCTCGTGACGTTATGTTCATAAACTATCTGAAAGAAAATATTAAAATTTTCAGGAATATTACCGATGTTTATTGGCCTATTCAAAGGGCGTTATTCGGTCTAAATGTTTACATCTATTCAAAAAGTTAGTGCTTCTTCATCATAATAATGTGCCGCCAGCACACGGTAATGCTGCAAAACATGAAAAGGAAACAAGTCTTATTGTATTGAGGGTATAAATAAATTAAAAAATCGTTACTCTAAATATATTAAATAGTAAACTGATTATTTAAAAACAATCCTCTTTTCTTGACATTTTTCACCGGCCTTCGCATAAATTCTTTGGATAATTTCGATATATTTTTATGACGTACTCTGCCGATATATTTTAACGTGCCGTCGATGATAACTCTGATGAAAACTTATCGTATTCAACTTAGGTAATGATCTTTAACGCTTTTACAAAACCTATACACATGCGTTTACGTATTTTAACATTTATGGGAATTAAACGAAGACATCATTTTTAAAAAAATCATTCGGCGGAAATAAGATAGCTAAAAATAATTGATTCGTTAAACAGCTCCAATCAAAATAAAAACAACTAAAGAAAATAAACATAAATTTTATACACTTTACATGTGTTAATTTTTATACTCTGGATATATGTATATGTGCATTAATTTGTATACACTGTAAATGTGATTTAAATAATTTTTTTTATAAAGAAAGGAAAAACTAAACTTTAAAAGATCAATAGTAGATGAAAGTGAAAACCATGATATCTGAAAGAGGCTGGAGGCGGGAAAGCGGATCAAAAAAATATTCATTTTTCCTTTTATATTTTATATGCAGTAATGTAACTGTTTTGTGACTTGTAGCAACTAGAAATATAATTGTGAAATAAAAACGACACCGTGAAACAACATTTGTACACATGTAAATAATAATAAACTCAATCATATTCGTTTGAATATTTTAATGCATGAGCACACTTTAACGAAACTTACAAATCTCTTTGCTCACATAATAAGTGTTGACTTTCCTAACCCAGTATTAACATGCATTTCGCCAAGTTCCAATATCGATCGAGGGTCAACCTGTGTGAACACGATATTATTTTGGACTTGACGGACATGCAAAAGATTTAATTCTTGATAATTCTAAAATGAAGAAGTGCATTTTGAATTATAAACGGAAAGTCGATTACAATTGTATTTTTTTTATATAATGTGACAAATAACTCGAACAAAATACTGTCACATTTTAAAGATACGCTTCGAAGAACATCTATTGGTAATTATGAAGAAATTCAAGCATATTTTGTTTATTTACTTTCAATTATTTCAAGACTTTGATGCATACATAGATAGATATTGTAAACTTCATTTATTCGAGTCGAGATGATAACTTGTGTGTTGTAAAAGAACTCATACACGATACAAGATACTTTGACTAAACGGAAAATATGAACAATTTTTATTTTTGTGTATATTCGGGAGAAATACAGCCAACTAAATTATTGTTAGCATTAAAAATTGGCGGTTTAAGCTTCCCTCCAAAACAATTAAACAATCTCCGGTGACGTCATCTGCGCTATTGTCATTGACGTTTAAGTTAATGATACGTGTAACGTCAATTTTAAATGTCTTAAACATAAAATATATTTTCAACTTCAATTTCAACACATAATGTCCGAAAAACGAGGCGTCTGTATTAGGTAACTGTGTGTGCTAATACAAAATTGAGAAAGAAGCGGTTCAAAGGTACACTGAAATTCCCATGATTCAATTATTCATCAAAACTATTATATTCGATTTATATTAATCAGCCTAGGTTTGTTGAGTCGATGTTTTTAACGGAAGTCTCGTCAGTTTAATAGGCACAGTGGGTCGATTTCGGCGTAAACTCCCATTACAAGCTTTTATATCATAAATCGTGTTTTTCAATTCTCATTTTTCTGTTGTCTTTTGTGTATGATATATAGTTCATGTTATTGATCTAAACTCTCTTTATCTTGACATGATTGCGACCACTTTTTAAATGGTATAAAAATTATGTCTACTGGTTCTTATAACTCCTTAATAACAATTATGAAACTGAGTGTTTCCAAGCTTACTTTTTATTTGGAGTAGAAAATTCTCTACATACCTATATTCTATATATCTAAATTATTTTGCCAATACCAGAGGCAAGAGCTCCAACCTCGTATTTCTTATTTCAAATTTAGACACATTAAACTTTTTATTGTATTTAAAGGGACGACATGATTTTTCACCGACAAAATCATATCGAGCACCTAACATTTGAATAAAAATATATTATTTTAAACCTTAATATATAAATAATAAATATTTCAGCGAGATTTTGTTTAAATATTTACAAAAATAGATCGAAATTTACGCATTTTTCAATACTTGCAAGCTTGTTTACCAACATTATATTTATTTAAATTTTTACTGTACCAGACAGATTCATATTTTCAAATATCACAGTACACTTTGTTTCTGTTGAATCTTGCACTGTTAGTCCTATCTATCTTATAATATTAATACGCGTTCACAATTAAATGAAACTACGTGATGTAGTATTATTTCTACTTTCTTTAAGTTCTTTACCACGACCTAGGTTTCGTTGTATTACAACATCTTCAGATGGGCTATTAGAAAAGATCTTTGTCAATTGCCCACCTGAAGATGTTGTAATACAACGAAACCTAGGTCGTGGTAAAGAACTTAAAGAAAGTAGAAATAATACTACATCACGTAGTTTAATTTAATTGTGGATAATGAATTTCTACAAAATTAACGCCGAATGTATTCAATATTAATACGCATATTAATATTGATATAAATATGATACTTAGTTGAAACAATATTATAAAACACTAAATTCTGATAATTAATATTATTATACATTTTGAGATAATTATATTCTCATCAAACTTATCGTTAATGTTCTTTAACTATATAAGAACCACACCGGTAGCGTTATAAAATTTGGCCGATTCCGAGCTCAGCCTAGATATAAAATAATTGCCATTATACGTCGACAATTACAACGATACAAAGAGCTACCATACTTTTGATTCATTTTGTTTTATTAGACGTGATTCAGAATTGCAACAATACATCGAATTGTATTTTTACAAATAAAAGAAACAGTGTGATAGTGAGTGAAATGTTTACTTTGTAATTTTTTTGTTACGTTACCTTGAATTGTATTTTTACCAATAAAAGAAACAGTGTGATAGTGAGTGAAATGTTTACTATGTAATTTTTTTGTTACGTTACCTTGAATTGTATTTTTACAAATAAAAGAAACAGTGTGATAGTGAGTGAAATGTTTACTTTGTGATTTTTGAAGTAAAACTTCTTTACGCACGCTTGACTTGGGGAGTAAGCTGGTGAATTTGTGACGAGAGCGTTACGAAGAGTGTGATCGGGCGAGGCGAACGAAAGTTGAGAGGGAGATATAAGTCAGTGGAGACATAAAGAGAGAGAGAGTTACGTTTCGTATATTACTGTAAGGACAAGAGAGAGAGGTGCGAGCACACATTTTCTTTCTCTCTTTCTCTCATAGCCAGTTATGTTTCGTATATCTAAGACACAGTGCAAGCCTATTGTCTGTATCACAATATAGGAGCAAGAGAGAGCAATGCGCACGCACATTTTCTTTCTCTCTTCCTCTCATATTTGTGATTTTTTGATTATTTTGTAATTTCATTTCGTTCTTGAACAATTTTATAAATTATTATTTTGTTCAATACATTAAATATTCTACGTTTAAAGTGAATAAAATTGTAAATTCATTTTAAAGTTCATATTTTATGAATTTGAAGTTTTATTTCAGTCGTGTGGTCTAAAGCACACTCGTTTTTTTTGTTACGTTACATTGAAACATTTGATAAGTTATAACTAAAAGAAAGTATTATATCCATAATAATTACAATGATAAAATTAAATGCATAAACATAAATGAAAACAGATTATTATTTTCTATTCAATGAACGATATTTTTTTCTATAGTTTTTTAATATTTCTTAACACCATTGACTCGTACATTGAATCGTACATTTTTATTTTCGGTGAAAAAATTTTAAAATTGAAATAAAATCTAAATCCGGTGAATAATAACTATTTTTTGATTATTCAAGTTTTTCTTTATTCAAATATAACATTTTTGAAACTAAAAAGATTTTTTACGTTATCCATCCCTGTCTGTTTTTTTTTAATTGTAAGACCAAGTTTATTCAAGTTATGATTATATTTGAAGCGTGTTTCCGTTAAAAAATATAATTTCTTTTGATGAAATCACAATTTTGAGAGCGATTTTTTTCAGAAATGTTTAAGAATTTTTATATAGCTCTTAAAATGTTTTCTACTCCATGAATGATGGACACGTTTTTTGTATAAGTCTCTCTGTGTAGCACACTTTACAAGAAAAACAAGTTCTAATAATTTGAATGTCTTGCATAGAAATAAAAATGGATGTGGAATGTTTTAGTTCTACCCAGGATACATCTGTGGAGATATTGAATGAAATCAGTCCATCTTTGCCATTTGCAAGTGTAGCGAGATACTGAGAAAAATCATGCTTCATTTGCCTTTTCATCAGAATCTAATGACAGTTACTAATTTTCTTTATAAATAAGAATTGATCAGGCAAAAATGAATTCTCTTAAAATCAAATAAGTTAAAAAACCACACTTACATCACTGAGTTCATGCATTTAGATTGCAATGGGTCTTTGATTGAAAGACTTTCCAAAAATCTACTGATGTTAAAAAAAATCACATATCCAACAGGTGACCCTATTGAATACGTGAATTCTTTGACAATTTCAAATTTGAAATCACTTGCCTTATTAATTGTAGTCACCATAATAACTCCCAGCCATATTTAATTGATAAGAGCCACAGATATAAAGATAAACTTTATTTCTGAGGCCTCTACATGTTTAAAGATTGATCTTCGAGAATTAAAGTTTTTTCTGCACAAACTATTTGACAGAAGGAGTTTCGTTCATTTATAAGAATAATCGTCTGTCTTTACTTTCTTTTTTATTTTATATAACTGTAGGCTTAAATATCATATTTAATAGCATGCACATAATTGTAAAATCATGGAATACAATTGGAAGCGTTGCATTTTGGATTGTTTTTTTAAAGTATTTAAATATATTTTTAAATATCCTGTTAATAATTACTGCAATACCGCGACTTTCCCTAATAGGTTTATTTATTAAGTAGTAAATGAAAATGAGACTATCAGCAAATTGTGACATTTATGAAACAAATCCTTGTCTTGAGATCTCTTCGATAGACTTTCGAAAAGTAAAAGAAAGATAACCCCAATATGTTCTTTTGCTATTGTCAAGAGTCATACTTCGCAAATAGGCTTCGAAAACTTGATAAATATAATCATCCGCGACAACAAGCATCATTAGTTCAATTAAGTTTCAATGTGTATATCCACAGCATGTCTGTCGTTGAAATAAAAAGTTAGAAATTTTCTGCAGAAAGACCTTGTTTGAAATCTATGAAAAAGAACGTGTTTGAAATCTATATAAAAAGAAAAAACAAACACTACTGTTCAGAACAATATTAGTTACTGTCTAAATAAAGAACTAAGACACTAAGTCGCAAACAGCGGGACTTTAATTTCTAAAGTACATTATAATTATAACATCTAGACAGTTTTTAGATTATTTTTGTCATATATTTTTCATATTTAAACATTTCATAGATTATTTTCGTCATGCATTTTTTTAAAAGGAAGTCAAAAAATTAAGAGGGCCGAGAAATTCAAGTAATATCAAAGACGGGGATTACGTTATAAGAAATCAAACTAATTTACCCTATATGAAACTTCATAGTTTCCGTCTCGTAGTCTCAATTTTATGAAAATTGTGAAAATATATAAGTCAAATTAAATTTTAACCTTTATTGGCGTTAATATTTTACGCATTTTATAGTTATTATTTTCTCGTACCATTAAATGGAGATTTATTCATACTTGTGTACTAATTTTTAAAAATTTTTCATTTTAAAACAAAAAATAAATATGTATTTATCTCAAGTTTGTTTTATACTTTTTGGTAAACCAGGGAAATAAGTTTTTTGTACCGTAATTTTATTTTTACTAATTAACATCAAATACATATTGATTTCAATTAATTTATGACCGTTCACGAATATTATGAAGTTATTTTTTGTAATTAAAAACCGTTCATTGTTAAAAACGTTTACTGACCTCAGTTATATTATATTGCCATGCACTACTACACAAAAACACACTGTTTACCAAAGGAACATTTGCATCTATATTTTTTTGCATGGGTATTGCTGCTTGTCTTAAAAAAATAATAATCTGTGGACAGTAACTTTGTTTTTCAATATGACATTTTCGCCTGGTTATATGCTTCCTACAAAGTTAATTTCAGTACATTTTGGTTTCATGTTTTTGGACTAGCCTTAACGTTCGGCTTAGAATATGTGGCTGTGGTATTTGAATTACAAGACAATGAACTATCTAAGCAGATAAGGAGTGTTTGTTCTGAAACAGTCTTCCTCACCTGACCTAATCTAACCTGACCTAACCTAACCTAATCTAACCCAACCTAATCTAACCTAACATAACCTGACCCTATCTAACCTAGCCCGGTCCGGTTCGACCCGACTCGATCCTACCTCACTCGATATATAAAGATATATACTCATTTATTAGTGTAAATGGAAAAACAAACAGTTCTCACTTATTTACAACTTTTAATTTTCTAGTGTTGATTGTATGTGCTACTTTTATTAATTCTAAAATACCAAAAATAACTATAATAGTATATATATATATATATATATATATATATATATATATATATATATATATATATATATATATATATATATATATATATATATAACAAATATTTAATAAATATCTTTCAGCAAAGTCCTTAAAAGAGAGAGTATGGTTAATAGTTACAACTTAAGTACCGGATAATTACGTAAATAATTTGATAAACATTTCCCGCGACAATTTAAAATAAACCTTTAGATTATCATACTAATTAAAAAATGATAGGTCCACTTAAATTTCCTATAACATTAAATTTGGGTATTTAATTACAGTTTTCAAAGAATGCATTTCTGATTTATTAGGAGATGTATGTTTATCACCAAGGCGACCATTGTGGTTCCAAAATGATGCTCGCAAAGTGGGAGAATATTTGAATTTCAATTATTCACGAAAACTAGATTCAATATGTAGCTATTACGATCACCAGATGATAAATTTTTAGATTTGTTATCACTGGAGATTTGTGGTAAAAAAATTGCACGAAAACATAATAAAAATTGAAGTTAAATTGATATCTCAAAATAAATACAACGAGAGATACTTCATGGTGCCTCTTGTTAAAATTGTCACTTGGATTTGTTCGCAGAACTATACTCTTCCTAAAATAACAATACAAAGTTAGAAAATAATTCATACATCAAAATAATAAAAACTATATTTTTATTAATAACTAATGTCATTATATAGCAACCAGTTGCTATAATTATATTACGACCATTTTTAAAATAGTATATAATTAGGTTTTTAACACTTTTACCTATTTAGCTATAGAATATTTATCTTATAACATGATAGTTGAACACTTAGTAAGGTGATATTATGTTGTTAGATATTATACACATTTGATTAAATTCTTATTCAGGAGTGTAAGATAATGTGATGGTAACCATAAGATGGGTTGGGATAGAGATTTCTTAGGCAATATCTCGTGAACTATGAAGTTTTGTGTGATTGTATATATGTTACAGGCAAATTCTATAATTCGCCCGTATACAAACGGCGTCCTCAGTTTACAAAGATAAATACGTTTTAAAAAATGCCTTACGCCGAACGTAGTACCATCATTTTCTAATATGCTTCAAGACATTAGTACTGCCATTTATAAATTATCGCCGCATATTATTCGAATTGCCACATATCAAGACAATAAATATGGCGCTCAGCAGTGCAAGTGCGGAAGAAATAAAATAGACATGTCTAACAACGACCTGCCAAATGTTACAAATAGTTAGTGATGTTAAGGGTCGGTATTATGGTGAACTATGGAACATATATGAATCACAAAGGGAGGCAGTGAAAACGCCGCGGACAAAACAAAAAATTTTTGAAGTTATCCGGCACATAAAAAGTGTTGTGGTGTCCATGAAAACTGGTGTTCGACGGACTGCAGCTGAATACTATTGTTACTCCAGGTATGATGTAATGCATATTGATGGTCAGGACTACCATATTTTGAAAAATGACAAAAATTATAGCCCCACTTTTCACATAATACCTTTAGAAGAGTATTATGATATTCTTGCAGATATTCACAAAGGTTATGGGCATGATGGTCGTGATAAAATTTACTACAACCTCAAAGATCGATTTGTTATTGCGAAAAAAGCGATTGATTTATTTGTTTTACTTTGTTCTGTTTGTGAAGCAAAGAGTAATATACCAAAGAAAGTTATTGTAACTAAACCTATAGTATTTAAAGATTTTAATGAGGGAGGTAAGGTCGATTTGATTAACCTACCATCAGCACCAGATGGTTAATCCAAGTGGATACTTAACTATCAAAATCCCACTACAAAATTTGTACATCTGACACCACTTTGTTCTAAACAAGCGAGTGAGATTTCCTTCGAATTACTTAAGTTTTTTGTATAATTCGGAGCGCCATATATTTTACAGAGTAACAACGGTCGAGAATGTCATGCCAAAATTATACGAGAAATGGTGAAAATATGGCAAGAGTGTAAAATATTAC
This sequence comes from Druceiella hillmani, assembly GCA_039881145.1. Lineage (NCBI taxonomy): Eukaryota > Metazoa > Arthropoda > Insecta > Lepidoptera > Hepialidae > Druceiella > Druceiella hillmani. The sequence goes on along the minus strand of JAYKKI010000021.1, from coordinate 19,125,308 downwards.
ACGGCACTCCACGTCATCCACAGGCTCAAGGCAGCGTCGAGCGCAGCAATCAAGATGAGAAGAATAGGCTTGTGGTATGGATGAGGGATAATAATTCGACGAAGTGAGCTACTGGCTGTTTTTGTACAGTAAATAAATAATTTCATAGAATTTTAGGAAGATCACCTTTTCAGGCTTTATTCGACTGCGAACCAAAATCCGGTTTTCAATTCTCCAAAATTTCCCATGGAATTCATAATCACATCAATACAGAAGAATAACAACAGCAGCTTTGTAATGTTCAGCAAGAAATTGCTGGTAATCCTTTGTACGCGCCTTCGCAACATCAGAATAATGTTGAGCAAATAAGTGAGTTACAAATACTCGAATCACATGCAACTTTAGAATGTAGAACCTCATGTGTTTTCACAACAAGATATTTAAGATTTAGTTTAGCCTAAAAATACAATGGGCACCAAGTTATTGGGAAATACAAGTCCAGAGAGTAACCATTCATTTAATATCTTGTCTATCAAGAGCACAGGTAGTTTCACCAGTGCTATTTCCGAAAATACAAACTAAAGTGCAGTTTCAAAAAATTCAAATTTAAATTTGTTGAGCTCTTTAGAAAGGTTGAATGCAATAGAACGCAAAAAAACGCAAATGCCAAACTACGCCCGTAAAAATCCACCTAACAGTATCGTGATAATATCTGATGAGATTGTGACGAATCAAAATCTAGAAGTAATGGACGCAAAATTATTGCCAAACGATACTCATAAAAATCCACCTATCAATATCGTGAATAAAATAAATACAGTAGTAATTCAACTCAGCTTCCTACAAGTACTGTTAACAAATCTCTCTCTCTCTCTGGTTTTAGCTGCATAATTTTGCAAGAATGAAACTAGTGGAGCTCATCAGTACTATTCCTATCTAAGATCAGTTCACGCATCACGGATCAAAGGTTTTGTGTTTTGTTTATAAAATAGAACTTGACATCTAAACAGAAAGAAATAAGTTACACCAGGGTATAAAACGGAGTGCAGAAAAATTACTTGTGATACTTTTAAATAGCTTCCAGCCCTAAATGTAGGTGTTCCTTTTATTTTCCTCAACGTTCCCAAACTTGACAGAGGACCCATGGATGAGAAAAATAAAATGGGGAAAACAACAGATATGACAAATGGTGTTTATCAAGTAGGTACTAGATTTGGAGTGATCACAAGCTGGTTTTTACGACAAGAATTCCAAATATCATCCAACAAATATCTTGCGAAGTACCACAGACTACAATATCATCAAGAGAAGCTGTTTCCAAAGCATCTTTATTTGGTGGACAGGGATTTCACAAATGTTCATGCAAACCTGCTAAGAATCAGTGTCATACCAAAAGATGCGCATGTTTTAAAAAAAAGTTCTTTTTGTGGCTCAAAACGTCACTCAAGTTTAACCTGCATTATATTTAAAATAGGTATTTTCTTTGATTAATATTACGGAACTGAAGATTTTTGGAATTCTACTTATTTGAAGTGCCTTTTACTGTAATTTTCATTGTGATAGTTAATAAATCAGCAAGCAAAGTACTAAGGTTAGGTATAAGTTGTAGACTGGAACAGTTTTTATTATGTTTATTAATATTAAGAACAAGGATTTGCCACAAGTGCCACTTAGAATAGGCTTTCATGTGTCTTACTTGGTTACCAATATTTTTTTATTCAAATTTTTATGATTATTTAATCAGACTGATAATTATTAAGCGGAGTACAAAAAAGTGTTAAATTCTATATTTTTGTTATGACTATTGAATGTTTTATTTTATATCAGTTTTAATGAATTCTTAGTAAGTTTACTAGGAAAGATTAAGAACAAGAATTTGTCACAAATGCCATTTAGAATAGGATTTTTATGTTGATTTAAAAAGTCTGTTCTTGATCGATCCACAATTTTGTGATTATTTAATTAGACTGATAATAAGTAAGCAGTACAAATTCATATTATTAAACTAAAATAAATTAATGATTAAAAAATCTGGTTTCTTTTTATTAATTATGGTCACCCTAATACAAAAACCAAATTGACATTGATATAATTGAAGTCATCAAAAATTTGCCTTCGGCAATTTGTTTAACTGATTACGTTTATAAACTGACGATACTGTTTGTACACGGGCGAATTATAGAATTTGTTTGCGACATATACATATTATATTATATTGACTTGTTATTATTTGTTGTTACATTTGTAAAAACAAAAAGCAAATAGGAACATGAGAAAAATGTAATTATTAAAAGTTGCAAATAGAATTGTCTTCATTATCTTTCTCGCGCAAAGGGTATGTATTCAAAGACTGCAAGTGTAAAGTGGCATCAAATTTTCTTTTTTCGCCCAAAATTGTCCCTCATGTGTAATTCGTTTTGGACTTAATACTACCTCTAATACTTGCTTTAATATTTATCAAATTGTTACTCTTTTTGGGTGGAAACGGAAAATTTCCATAGCTAAAGTATTTATATAATATTTTATTTCTTATCATCAAACATAAAAGAGTCAAAAGTTACTTATTTTTTTAAAAGATTTATCTTGTTTCTTCTTGGTTTCGTTGATTTTTTTCTTGTTTTTAATATTTTATAATAATGTTAGCAGCTGTTGAAGGGAAAATTTGCGACAGGTATTCTGATTCCTTCTCTTTTTATAAAATCACTGATAGTTTCATTCTTTTGCACAGTTCGATGTAATTTGGTAAAATATATTTTATATAGCTGTTCATTCATGACATGCGTGGAAATGCCAGCTTTATACGTTTTTGCTAGAAGAAGTGTTAGTTTGTTCATCGAGAAGGAACTCTATAATATTCCTTGTAGGTGTCTTCGTCTTGCCATTAAGTTATGTTAATATTTCATTTTCATTTAGATCTTGTGATAAAAAATAATCTAAAAATATATTGAAGTTTGGAGAGTTAATCTCTATAGCTATGAGTTCTTTCACTGCATTGCCTCGTGTTACTAGTTTATCGCATGCTTTAAAGAATAATTGAGCCATGAGACTACGGGATTAATACATTTTATATAAAAATTATATTCCTTTCTCTATACTACTTTCGATGGTTCCAAAAGTATTGTATCCAACGATATAGCGCAATGGAAGGTAAGTATTATAATTATTCTCGGCGAAATAGTAAATGTCCATAAAATTATAGCAAATATAGTACAATATAAGTTACACTAATCCTCGATAAATGACCTAGGGTGGGTTATAAAATGTTGCGACCATCGGAAACTTTCTCCATCAAACAATTCTATTTTAACAATGAAAAATAAAGTAGGTACGTTCTTCACAAGTGTAAAACTTATACAAAATTTAGGGTATATAGTATTTCCATTAATTTTGCACGAAATATTTTTTTAATAAATAATTTGCATAGATGTATTTACTAAAAGTCGTTAAGTTTTTAGATTTTTGACATACTTATATATTTTTGACATACTTATGTATGTAAAATTCCCTCTACAAATGTTTTGAACTATCACATTATATACACTTTCTGAACAACTGAAAAACGTTAATCGTAAACATTTCCCCAACAGCTGAAAATGTTAATCATATACATTTTCCGAACAATTCAAAATGCTACATTTTCAGTTGCAACGAAAGATATCGCTAGAAAAATCCTTTATACCTATTTTAATACAGAGACTACTCCAAAAAAAAATTTTAAAAGACTTTTTTTTCGATGTATTAGTGTAATTCAACTAGGTCTTCTTCTAAAATTACATAGCAATATATCTCAAATGTAAAGAATTATTTACGTACGGTGATGATTTACGTACGGGCTGACAGACGAGGGGACATGGCGTAATTATAAGGGTTCCCTTTTTGTCATTTAGCTATAGGACTCTAACAAGTATAAGAAGCATAAAGAATTGTAATAGAAGCCAGAGGCTTGTTTTTAGAGTTTTTTTCTGTCTATTAGTTTGTCAATCACACTAAATCTACAAGATGTATTTTGATGACATTTGTTACGTTAATAATTTATACCCAAGAGGAACTTACGAGAGAAAAAAATTACTTTCATTATTCCAATAATATAAATTGTAAGTTTAACAACACAATATTGATCAAGTGTGACTCTAAAAACTTTTCACCTCAAAAATATGTAATAGAATTGTAACATAAATATTAGCTTATACCTCAAAAAAAATGAGTAGAGTATGGGAACAATTTTTATGTTATGACCTTCAAAATGGGCCAAAAATAACTTATGCATCATGCAATGAATAGCTAATAAGGCTTTCTATGGAAATGTTTATTTTATTCGTATCTCAAATACTAGTTAATTAACAACTGTTTTTGAACATAATTAAACTTTTATTATTATTTTCAAACATATTTCAAGTGTATTTGAAGAAATCATCATGAAGAATAATCTTTAACATATTTTAATTTTAGTCTACAAAAAATTTATGATTATTTTCACGTAAATTATAAAAATTAAGCTTAATTTTTGAAACCAAAAATAATTTTCACATTACAGATTAGAAATAGCAGAAATATTTTTACATAAAGCTTTACTTCTCCGCACACAATTAGTGTACATGAATTATAACACGGACTTTTTGACTTTTCATATCTCTGAAGTAACTTCCATATTCAATACGACTGTTTTTTTAATGTCTTGACATAACATAACACATGTAACATGTACCAGTATATTGGGTTTTAAATATGTTAAACATTAAAAACCTGCTGGAGTCGGATAAACTTCTACCTCTCGTCATTCTTTTTAATTAATCTTGTTAAATCCCAGACACAGAAGCGTGTACCGAATACGTACAAATCCACGTAATGCTGCATGAAGTTGAGCTTAATGATCTGTTTTAATTGAAGTTTTATTGCTGTGAGCGTGATGCTGTTAAATTATTACGAGATGCGCCAGGGAAGATGCTCTCCCGTTGATGCCTCCCGATTCACTAACGGCATTTGCATTTATAACTCTTATTAAATCTTCCCTTGTGGAATTTATGTTTATTTGATTGCATAATGATTTAGTTCAACAGTTATACACGACTTGCTTCGATTAATATATATATATATATATATATATATATATATATATATATATATATATATATATATATGTATGTATATATATGTATATTTGTGTGTGTGTATGAGCCCGAGAGTACGACGCTAATAATAAAGACTTTATAAGGCTAAAAAAGCATATTAGTTATTTCTCCAGATCTTTCGTTACAGTTCCGGATGTTTGCAATATAAAACCTGCATAATGTCTATCCATCAGTCAAGAGTCGCTCTCGTAACAATGAAATAATTCATTGCTATAGAAAATACAAATTTCTTTTTATGAATCAAAATCTGATTCATACATAAAACAAATTTTTTAATATATTTTTTAATTCAAAAATTTGTTTCATGTATTTTTTGTTTAAAAGTTAAAACCCTATGAATCATGCATTGAATTACCTCTTACATACTCAATTCATGCATAAACAAGACTTATATATATTAGAATCGTGCATCTACCGGGAAAATGTCGGACACATCAAACAATGAGAAAAAATGTTATGTTGATTTACAATGCTTCCTCCAAATTTCACTAAAACGGCGTAAACTACTGAGATTTTCATGTTTTACAACGATATTTCACGATCTCTCGAAAAACTCTAGAGTGATAGGCGGTAGTATATATACGTGATCTGCCGGAAAAGAAGTTTCATCGCACTGTGTGTAAAGTGTTAAAGTAGCAATACGAAAATTTTTGGTTATCAAATCGAATTCACGAAGAAATAGTGGGCAACATTTCTTGCAGAAAATATAGATATACCTTGTGGAACAGGTTACATTTGTTAACTACGACGTCCTTCATAAATTGACATTGTGGATAAATTTCTCCATCAGACGAGTCATTAACAATACACTCTGTTCTCGACAGCGGAGCGGGCGAGCCGCCATCAAGACTGTCGTTAAGATGCACCAAATTATACATTCGGCGCGGATGGTACGACCCGCTGCTAGTCGCAGCCGGCAGATGGAGGCGCTCTATTAATGAGCACTCTCTATTTACGACTGCATAAACTGCATGCGATTATCGTTTCGACAGAGCCGCATTGCCACTCCTTGTTTTATATCGAATAACACCTAAGTAATTTTATAAATAGAATTTAATATTTTCAGGTGTTTTTTTTTCCAGCAGACGTTGTTTTTTTTTTCAGGTAGCACTTAGTGTTACTTGCAACTACCTATTCAGTTTTGTACGATTTTATTACATGTAAATATATAGATAACAAAGTTTCCGTCCTATTTAAGATTCCGTACTTCAAAAGATCGCTAATGTGTCCGTCTGTCTTGAAACCTTGAAAATCGGCTTAGTGATAAAATATATTAATTAACCCGCATACATCTCAATAGTTAACAATAAAAAAAAAATTTATACACATTTCAAAGGGGGCAAATGTGGTACCCATTACTTTCTAAATTTTATGTAGTGCGTCGGATATTAAAGGGTTATTTATAAAGATCACAACATATTTTCTTCACAGTCTCTCTTTCCCTCATCTCTGAAACGGCCAATGTTAAAATTATGAAAAATATGCTTAAAGAGAAGTTTAGCTGAAGTTTACAGGAAACTATACAGGTGATTCTAAATCTAATAATTTTTGAAGGAATTCAAGATATTTTAGGCTTGTAAAAGGCATAATAATTAAAAATTACAGTAATATTTGTAAATCATCTAATAAAAACACATTTGTTCTTAAATATGCTTCGTACCTATTGTATAGAACATTCGTAGTACGAGTTCTAATCCTTCTTAACCGGATTTTATGTATACCGTTTATATTTCATATAGTTATAACGAACATTCATTTTTCAGAGATTTATCATTTAATTAATGCCTTATTTCTAAAAAAAAATGCTGTAATGCAAAAACCAACCGTAGTTTTATTGTAACTGGAGGATCAAGATACATATTCATAATCTTTTCCTTATTTTGCTATATATCTTTATGGAAACGATGAGAATATCGTTTTTTTTTATTTTTTGGAATATTATGTTTTTTTTTTAATCGCCGCCTTTCATTAAATAATTACATCTCTTAGTTTATTGTTTAGTGTATCATTAGAGGTCCTAAAATATAATGCGAATTTTCGAACTGTTGTTTAATTGAAAATTCCGTAAAATACTTCGTGTTAAATTTTAGTATTCATGAAGATTTTATAATCTACATGATGTTATAAATAAACACCGCATTAATTCCATAAACATTTCTAAACAAATATTGTTCTATTTACCGCCGTCCCGCAAGCTAGTTTTAAGACCCATTAGGGTCTTAAAACTCTAAATACTCAAATCTCTCTACATACTCTAAACACACTAAATACTCAAATCACAGCTGTCTCCTCAGTTTTCTGAACCGTTCGTAAGCTCCTGTCCTACGCTCAGGAAATCTAATGAGTAGTCTTTTATAAAACTCTATAAATCTAAATGTCACGAACATACAGTATTGCATTAATATCGAACGATAGGGGAAGCTGTGATGCTCTAGTGGATAATTATATTAAAATGAGATAAATGTGTAATTGAATTTGAAGTCGATATTTATTAGTTTCGCACTGCACAACAGAGTTTGCATCTTGTTCTTGTATTTTTAACGATGTTATCTCAAGCTTACTTCATTATCGAGGGAATACCAAAATAATTTAATTAATTTATTAAAATTTTATTAAATTAATTTTTTAAATAATTTAATTTATTAAAATTTTCGTTGTTTGTGATGAAGATGGCGTTGGTATGAAGTTTTCTGTTACTTTATAAAACTTCGCTATAGTTTCACAAAAAAATTATTACCAAATATATTATTATTATAATTATGAATAGCGCCGAGAAAGTAAAACAAGGCTATCTTCTTTACTTTGGTCATCCTGTAGTACAAGACAAAACAATACAGAGAATATGTTACGCAGATCTTGTTCAAAAGTAAAATGGTCAAGAGTTATGGTTTAACGTGAACAAATAAAAAAAACATTCTTGTAACTGTTGTTTTCGCATAAACAAAATCAAAGACATTGAAAAATCGAAATATTGTATAATATCTAATAGTATATTCTGGATTTACGTCAATACCCCGTTGTAAGATATTTCGTATACCTTCATTAAGCACACAAGAATTATTAACTGCAATTACAAGTGATGAGATGAATATAGGGAACAATGTAGGACGAGAGCGTGAAAAGTATATTCTTTTTCTTGTTAATTCTCGGTGACAAAATTATATTCTTGATGTCTAAAACAAGTTTTCTCATCTTATGAATAGGTTTAAGAACTAAATAATTTATCTTATGGGTAGGTTTGAGAACTAAATAACTTCATTTAAAAGCATATATGTCTTTCGTTCCAGGAACTTCTTCCTAGGAGGTATTCTGGTGGGAAGTAAGTAGAAGTCGGTTGCGAGAATCTAAAGGAAATGTGTTCAGTGTCACAAATATTTGTAAAAAAAACTAGTTGATAAAACTCCAAATATTAACAGATTTCCAAATACAGTGCAAGTCAAAGCTGTATTTCATGCAAATTTTACAAGTGGCTATCGTGCCTTAACTTTATTACCACATATCACTTTTATTAAATGGATTCGAGTAATAAAAATATATGAAAATTCATGTGGAAAGTTAGACTTTCCATAGAGGAATCTTACCTAATATAATTAACTAAAAACGGAGTTGAAATTACATAGAAAAAAATATATTTAGGTGAACTATGTTATAATAGTAAAATTGTGAATGTAATATTAAAAGAAAAACTTTGTTTTTAATTTAACAACTATCTACGCTTAATTTAAACTTTAGGCAGTCAAAAGTTGAATTAAATAGTTTTCGTGTCAACTTTTGACTGGATCTGTATTCCTATTTTATGCATGTTGTTAGCAAAATGGCTACTGGTTAACCCGGAAGATATAACTCTCATACTGCTTCAAGTTCCAATTTTGTTGTGTGGACTAGGGTGCGATCTTCTCAAAGATGCATTAAATTTGTTTGGTAATTTTTAACATATGTCATTGGGTCTTGTGTCTTTTCGTACCTTGGTTCTTCCAGTAAAAGTTGATTACTCATGGTCCAATATCATTGCTGTATTCATTTTAATATAATGCATCCTGCATGTGAATATGTTCAGCGTGTAATTTTGTTTGATTTTTTCGTATAAACACCAAATACTCCAGTTTAATTTTAGTATATTGATCTACTAAATATTGGTTAAGAACATGCACTATCTCATTAACACGTTAAAGTCATTTAGGCGTTTCTTGCTTTAGCTGAACTTTTTTTGCAGTGGAACTCTAGTAACAGGATCAACTTGTGGGATATCGACTGAATATCCATCTTCACTTCGACGCATCAAGGAATAATTTCTGAATTGCATCTATGCTGTCATATCATAGATGCAATTCAGAAATTTTTTGGGGATTCTCATCATGACTTCACAGCAAGATATCTCTTTTGTCGAACTGTTGTCCAGCAATTACATCTACTACCTCGCTTTTAGATGGAGCATTTTAACATTGTTCTATAGTAGGCACCTCATTACCGTTAACTACTACACTATAATCTGAGACAGATGTGCTGTGAGTAGTCACTTTAAAGATGTGTTGAAAACACGCCGCACTAAAAACACTAAAACATAATAAGTAGTTACTCCTAAAACACAAATTCCAAAACAGAAAAAAATTCATCCTTTAACTAAGCATTTTAGTCTATTCTCAGGTTTAATTAAATGAACTTGTATTTGATTACGATTCGACCTTTCATGGTAACATATACTCGTAAATATACTTGCTGCCTGCGTATGCGAAAGCAATGGGTTGAATGACGCGACATTTTGCCAGACGACCGCCCATCTCTCCGCTCTGGCATGTTACACGCCGCTCCACTCTTCTATGCGCCGGAACACTTACCACGTGAAAACGCAACCGAGAGCTATTTGTGACAGCTCAATGGTGATCAATCGCCAGCACCGAATAGCCGTGTAAACATTAGCCCGTTAAACTGTGACCGAATTATGTACCGACTCATGGACACACCTGTGGATTTATATTGTTTTAGGTATAGCCTATTTAGACCGTTTGTCATTCACCCGTTAGCTACGTTTTAAGTTTCAAGTCAGCTCAACGGGAAGTTAGTTTAAAAACGTGTGTAAAGTTTGTACCGGACAAACAAACAGACAAGAAAGTGAGTTAATAAAAACGTAAAATATATCAAAAAGTGCCCGTCATTTGAAATAGCAGATTTATAATATATTAAATCCCTGTGGAGAAGATAATATATAATATTTCGTATTAATTCGGCACTAAATGTAGAATACCTACCATTAAAAAGATAAAACAAAACAAAGACAATTTGTTATACTTGAGAAAATCAAAGATTAATATGAAACTAATAAATTGTCAAAAGTTGTTTATTTTATAGAATGTTCAATTATAAAAATAAACTATTTTTCTTTTAGATAATCGTGCTTTCCATTATTAGGTTTATAATTTGAATTGATTTAAATTCCTTTCTTTAAAAAGGTTTTAACGCAAATAAAAGACAGCTTACTTATTTTTTACATTTATTTACTCGACTTGTAATTTTATAATTCGAGTTACGAGGCTTTTTGATTTTGCTCATTCATTCTGACTTCATTTCACACATTCGGACTTTATTCTTATTTGTAATACTAAACCCATTAATTAGTACTCCTTGAAATTTTGAATCGTAAACATTTTGAATGTAACCCATTAATTGATTCTCCTTGAAATCTTGAATCGTAAACATTTTGAATGTAACCCATTAATTGATACTCCTTGAAATTTTGAATCGTAAACATTTTGAATGTAACCCATTAATTGATACTCCTTGAAATTTTGAATCGTAAACATTTTGAATGTAACCCATTAATTGATACTCCTTGAAATTTTGAATCGTAAACATTTTGAATGTAACCCATTAATTGATACTCCTTGAAATTTTGAATCGTAAATATTTTGAATGTAACCCATTAATTGATACTCCTTGAAATTTTGAATCGTAAACATTTTGAATGTAACCCATTAATTGATACTCCTTGAAATTTTGAATCGTAAACATTTTGAATGTAACCCATTAATTGATACTCCTTGAAATTTTGAATCGTAAACATTTTGAATGTAACCCATTAATTGATACTCCTTGAAATTTCGAATCGTAAACATTTTGAATGTAACATTTGTAATAGGGATTTGACAACACATCTTTATATACATAAATGCCATTATTTAAGAACATATTTACAAAATCCCGCCCCTCGGGAACGGATATTAACTACTCGTAAAATCACTAAGCATGCGTAGCTACGTCGCTTGTGGTATGCAATACAGTAGTTGACTTATTCAAAATTTTTAAAAAAATTAAAATTTGATTGAAAAATAAGCCACTTGTAGGCTTCTAAATTTGAAGATACGGATAGAGTTGGGTATATCCCTGTCTCTTTTCCTCTCGTAGAATATAATGTGCAATATTAAAAATGACCTCACAACACAATATTGCCGTCTTTCTCTAAAGGTTAAATTAAAACTTTTATAACTCGGTCAATTTTTAAGATTATTGAAAAGTTTTTTCACTCTTTTCAACTTGTACCTTGAAATTATGATTAATGAAATAAAAAAAAACCAAATACCTAATTGTCTATTCGAATTACTTGACCGCCTATATTAAAATTAAAACAAAAATGTGTGTTCGCTATATTTTTGGAAAACAGCTTTATTTATTTTGTATTAATTAAGAGTTCATCCATTCTTTTCCGAGGCAGCAATAACTCGAGACTACTAATTAGTGTCTACTAGTATTTTGCCTTTTGGCATGTGCTTTTTAATTTTTCTAATTGGTTTCTGCCTATAACTATTAACAAACAAAAAAACACACAACTCAAAAAAAACACAGCTCAAAAATATAACCACTAAATATTATATTTTTACGTGAATAAGTATTTAAATATAAAAACGTATCTTCACTAATTTCCATTTTCGTGAATATCTTCAATGTATAGACAGGACTATTCTATAATTTAATTATCCTAAGTCACAAAAATAAAGGTTTAGCATTTAATTTCCTTTGATTATTCTAGACATTACTGCATATTATAATTTCTTCCTATAAGTTTTTAACTTCAACCACGTGAGCAAATCACGGGTAAAAATTAGTATTTATGAATAAAACAGTTTATGAACAAACCTTTAGACGTATACAAACTGCGAATAGTGTTATTCTGGTTTGATTTTTTTTTTTTAAAAACAAGACTCTCAAACTCGTGTTAGTACACTTTTTTGTAAATATTCAAAATCTAAATCAAAACTAACAAACGAATGGATGACATAATTCAAATATTTCTTAAGAGTTATCTTACTAAAATAATTTACTATAACAAATAAGTCAAATGCTTTAAATAGCCGAATAAATGTAATAAAAACCTATCAAGCATGAGTAGCACCTGCGCTATGAAGTTTTCGTACACATCTAGGCAATTATAAACATTTAAGGGTACATAGCATTTCTATTAAACTGTTTGCAAATATTAATTTATCATAGACGTAAATGTATTCACTAGTTTCGGGAATAAGAGGGAAACCAACATTTTAACATATGTTTGGAATTTCTTTTTCAAAATACAATTTAATATTTTTGTGTATGCCTCATAAGCAAATGATACCCTAAGCTACATAACATTAAAAAATAAGGCCTTTATTTACCTCGTCTTTAAAATTTATATTAGCTCTTGTTATTTATTTATCTACTTTAATGTATCTAATGGATACATATGGCCGATTTATTGCTACGAGAGCAATCTCTTGCAACCAACCATAATACCAGTCCAGCCCCGTTCAACGAACGACCGGGAATCGAACTCGCGTCCCTGCGGTGCCTCGCATCGTCAAAGCCCGTATGCCTTGTGATCAATCCAACATACCACCGCGACGACGTTATTGTTGTTCTTGTAAGAAAATGGCAATAAATAATTTTTCCAATTTCTCTTGAAAATTTGTCAATTCAAGTGATGCAAGTGTGCACGTTAGAAAAATCTTACTTACGTCGCCCACTTTGCGAAATAAACTTTTGAACATTACGGCTTTTATAAGCAGCGACAGTGAAAATATACCTACAGAAGCTCTCATACATTCTATAATATTGGGAATAAACTATTAAATAACAATAATATAAACACATTGAGTTCCCAGCTCGAAAGAAATGTAGATGAGGTCTTATTTTGAGTACCCGCGGATCCTTCCATATTAAGGTCAGGAAAGGACCTTATTTGAATCTATAAAGCTTGTGAGTATTATTGTGCCAAGCCGAAATTCAACCTCTGTAAGGTCTCGACAAGACCATCGTAGCTGGGTGGCAAAACGAATAGACGTGATCAAATGCAAGTAAATAATTATTAATATAATTATTTATATTATTTTTGCAGTTTATTTTGATTTCTGGTATTTTGAATTTTTTTATTTCGATTTCTTGTATTTTGAAAATTTAATTAATTTATTAAAAATAATAACTATTCATAATTAATAACGCAATAAAAATAACGAATACCAAACGAAAAACATAAAACAGTTACAAAAACAAAAAACAATTATTAAAATGAAACAATTATGAAAAATCTAAAAACATTTATATTGTCTTTAATTTTAATGATAATATCAATTTAAGTCGGGCGTCGCTAATTTCTGGTTATTCGGTACGAAATAAGCAATGAATTGTTCGGTATGAAGAGGCGACGATAGCAGTATACAAATGCGTTAACACCCTTAAAACATATTGACTTTACTTTGAACATTTGATTCGTAGTAGAATAAGTTAAATTAGAAAAGTGGTTAAACACTTTTTTGTTTCATTTACTTATATCTGTCTAATTATTATTTCTCGAACAGCTTTAATTACATATCGAAGACTTATATTTTTAAAAATATGTATAAAATATATCGGGATACTTTCCAAAATGTTTATTCTATTTATAGGACGATTTTTGTGCAATTTCTTTTTTGTGAATAATAATGATAATGATACAACAATTCAAATATATTTCTTTTATTCACTCACGTAATCTCAGACGTGGCTTTTAACTACATTCTTCCTTTGTCCCTGAGTCACGGCTTTATAACTTCAACAGTTTTAGGCATTTGAGTATTCAATTTTATAAGTGTCTGATGCACATACTTGAAAAATTGGAAAATGGAGGTCCCAATTTATATTAAAAAATGAATAAGAAAACAATTGAATGGACTGATGAACGAAAGTAAAAATAAGGGTATTTTCAACGGTCTCCGTCGAGAAAGATGCCATTGAAAAGAGTTTTTAAGATGTAATTGAGAATCTATTAATCGTTTTTTAGAGTTCCGTAGCCATAATATCCTGATAGTTTTGCCATGTTCCTTTGTATGTCACAGTCATTTTACACGCAGACTATTAGAGCTATAAAGTTTACTTGGTACTTTTTAACTTTTGCAAAGTTAAGAAATGAAATATTTAAAATAACATTATACGGTGCTTCGTGTACAAGGGGGAGTGAAACATTTTTATTTTCGTGTCCTGTGTAGGGAGTCCCGTGTAGGTGTAAATAGGTCTTTAAAAATGTTGGATATATGACATGTACACTTTTTCAATACAGAGATCAGCTTACGAAATATTAAACTTTAAAGCTATCATTTTTGTTAGAGTTACGTGTCCCCAACTCCTAATTAAACCTAAGTAAACCATTGCTTTATATTATCTAAAAAGTATTCACAATATAATAGTAGTATGTATGACGAAATTTAAAAAAAATTTATAACGGTTAAGTGGGCTCTATGAGTTTACGAGTAATAATAGTAAACAAATTAAAAACATATTTTTGGGTCTGTGAAAAGTTGCTAAAAACTCCGCACAAATTATTTGAAAGTCCAAAGCACGGCCCGCGGGCGGAGCACGACTTATATTTGCGCAGCCAGCCCCACGTATATTTTTCCACGTATATATGGTATAATTTTTTATTTTTCTGACACTCCACGTAATGAATGGAATATTTCTTCATATAGCAACAAGATAGTTGTCTTTCTCTATTTTTATGGGAATTTCCGAGTTAGTACAAGTGTATTTTGTTTACAAATGCGTATTTTGGAGCATAGAAGGCGAATTTGTAAACGATAGATTGTTGTTTATCGTTGTTGTGTGAGTTTCTCCATGTTTGCATATAATCGTTTGTTTCCTTGGCTGCTTTGTTTTTCTTATTTGCGTTATTACCCACGATCTCCGTGAAAAGTAACAAAGTTCATTATGTATGTGAAGAAGCGAAAAGTACAACAATAATAATAAAATTCCGTATATAATTTGTACACAAGTTCTTAGTAAGAATAAGAGTACAATTTTGAACGACATTACATCACTATGCACGAAGAAAAGTACAAAAACATGTCGGAGGACCGAGAAAAATTGTTGTAACCGAGTATAAGAAAAACCTGATGTAACAAACAAGTATTCGTCAAATGTAAATGTATGATAATGAACAAAGTTTAACTACTTCTTATGAAGTTTGTTTTACAATTGGCCAAAGCTAAGAAAACATTCAACCATGGAGATATAATAAAAAATTTCGCAGTTAAAATGAATCAGCCCTTAAAATCTAAACCGGCGGAAAATTTGAATCTGTAAAAACTACATCACCAAAGAGCGGCCCGACGAATACATAGATGATTTATTCGCTGCTTTTCAAAAGTTTTCACCATTAGGGAATAAATGTTAAATTTAGTGTCATTACATGAATTAACTAAAAGCAATGATCTTATATCTTTCAGGCTGGAATGATGGATGGAAGAAAAACTATGACGGGGACAGCGACACAATTTGGGCGACTCTTGAAAAATGGTATTTATTATCCATTAGTCCGCTGCGTTATACACCAAGAAGCCTTGTGCGGAAAATGTTTGCGCCAAATGAATGCAATAAAAGTTGCTGTTGGAGTAACAAACCTTATTAGAGGCAGAAACAAACATTTTGGCTCATAGTAAATTTTGTGACTTTTTTTAATCGACATTGACGCAACGTATGGAGATTTGCTATTACACTCATAAACCAGATGGTTAAATGGTGGTCAGTACTTGCTCCGTTTTTTTGCTTTGCGAAAATAAGTTCCCATTTTTTTCTATAAAAATAGATAAAATATAATATAAAATCTCTTCCAACTGAAAAGGAAAACGAAATGTAAGATCCTGAATCTTCACTGATTTTGCATTTTTAACCGATATGACACAACACTTGAACGAATTAAACTTAAAGTTACAAGGCGAAAAAAAAAGAGTTTCCTTTTTTTCTAAGTTGCAAAGAATATTATATAGAGATGGGAAATTTCAAAGAAAGCCACTTATTTGATAATATTAAGTATTTTAACGAGGTAATTGTTTAGTTTGACAGCCGATACGCTGATTTTAAGGAATTATATAGCGATTGAAAAGTGACACATTCCACTCATCCTTTAATGATTGATATTGAGAGCGTAATGACTGACGACCAATTAAAATTATGTGACCTACGATCAGAGCACTTTTACAAGGGCAGAACCGAATCTGGATTAGATTTGTTAAGATCCTCAGGGATCGTTTCTCCAAAGAAAAGAATTTTGGCTTAAAAATGAGTTCGATCATGAGTAGTACTTACCTTTGTGAAAGTGTGTATTTAACTATGAATGTTATAAAATCGAAAAACAGGTCTTCACTGTCGGATAAGTTCTCTGTCGATTCACTGCGGCCCGTCAGTCCGTGCCGTAATTTGTATTGTCCTGTAAACGTCTCTAGACTGAACAACCCTGATTTAAATCAACAGCAAAAATAACATTGTATTTTTAAATATATATTTATAATTTTTAAGGTTCCTGTATACAATATTAAACTTCCAAGTAAAGTGGGTCCCCTCCCCTTATATCACTAATAAAAATAATAGAGACAACTACGGAACCCTACGTGTGTGTTGACACGGAATATATTTAATTTTTATTTGTGAAATATTAAGTTTCAAAATATATCCTCCATTTCTAATGTATCAAGCATGGATTTGAAAAATCTTCTCTGGCGAAAGCTCTAGTTGCTAGTATTTAATTAGAAGTTTTGATTCAAGTTATATCCGTCAAACTAACTAACTAAACTGTTAGTTTAACTATAACAACTTTCTTATAAAAACAATTACATTTGAAAAATATTTCGGTTTTTCATTACCAAAAATATCGACGAGTATTTTTTACTTCAAATTTAATAATGAATATTACGATTTGGAAACTGCTTCAAATAATTAAGGACTTACTCCTCAAAAATTTTAATATCGTTTAAGATTATGAGATACTTTAAATATGGATCCATTTAAGTTATTTGTTTAAAAGTTAAGAAGAATGACTTAATCTGATAAGGGTGATAGTAATAAATGCTATGAATAAATAAAGAAATAGCATGAAATTCTGTACAACAATTTTCGCCGGATGCCAAGTGAGAGTTGGGTAACGCAATTGACGACAGCGCTCCTTGCGGTTAACAAGAGGAAACAATTAGAGCTCTTCTGTTAAACACATGTCTTCATTTGTGAGGGAAAGAAACGCCATAAAGAAAAAAAAATTAAAATGAGTAAAAAGAGCTGTTGAGAATTAAAAAATGGAGGAATAAACAATAAATGTAAATTTTACGTATTTCCAACCGCGAGTTAGAAATTTAATAAAAAAAATAAATATGAAACTGCCGTAAAGAGAAAAAAGTATTACAATCTTAATTCGTATATTGAAATTAATTTAAATAATGTGGAAATCAAATTACATTTTTTCTTTTTTTTTTCAAATTGTATCCACACAGTATTACTTGTTATATTTGCTTTGATTTAATTGCCATTGATACTAAACTCTAAATATGTAAATACAAATTTACTTATATCAAAATTAAATAAATCTATTTAGTAAAATTAAAGAAATTGACTAATATTATCATTAAATAAATCTATAAAAAGTTGAAAAATTAAAAATAAACTATTTATAAACTTGCGTAAAAAGACTTGAAATTAATGTTTGGCACGTAATTACCAATAGACATAGCGCTTTTTAATTTATTTTCTTTTTTAATAAAACAATCTTGAAAGTCAATCTTTTATATAAAATATGTTGATGTTAATTTATATTCTTTCAATTATATAAACAAACTGAAATTTTGTCCACCACTTTAGGGCATCTACACCCGAACAACCTCATCTAATTTTTGACGTGATAACGTCTTATAAATCGATTAACACCGGCTGCACGCATGAAAAAGTGTCACGTTCCGCCTGAGCCTGAGCGTGCAAGCGAGAGCGCGGAACAAGTGATAGAGAGGCACGATCGGCCCAAGCGTCGGAATTTATCTCTCTTCTCGGTGACGTCAGAGCTAACAGTTCGAATAGTTCTGCTACTGGAACGCCGCCACACGAGCTTCTTCGAGAACTTCTAAATAAATTTCAATAACTTTTTAATTATTATTATATCTTAGTAATTTTCAATTAACCCCTTCTTTGTATTATACAAAATAATAATAATTCAATTTAATTCATAAAAGTATGCAATTTTTCATCAATGTTTCTTTATGATGTTATCCCGTAAAACTATCGTCCGTAAACCGACTTTACAGCAACCAATTTTTTTTTAAAATAAACACACATGTATGTGAATTGTTTGTTTTTTAACAGGACAAATAATTCTTCTTATGGTCCTATGCACTTAAAATAAAGGATTGTTTAGATATGGTCATTACTGTATCGCCCCGATAATACTTTTTTCATTGTTTTATTAAACACTTTTGTAATACTTAAGACAAAGAGAGCAGGTAATCTTGCTAACGCTAGGTGGCACTGTCGTGCACCGGGCGAATATCGTAATAATTAGATTTCAACAGTCTGAGAGTCTTGCGATTTGAGTCCAAGGTCTCGAAACCCGACCTCTCGGAGGCGTGTATTTTACGGTATGTCTGATGTCATTTGCTATTTATGCGAATAAACTACCTAATAAATATTGCAAAGCAAGGCCACTCAACCTATGGAAGTTAGGACAACTAGTTAAACTGCGCAAATTCCCAATGTACTTTGACACGCATTTCTAATTATGTTTAAGTGTTTTGTGTCCAAATTCCATTGTCATTGTTAATGTCCATTGTTATTGTCTCATTGTAGTTGTTTAATTACTATCTATATTTATTTACGATGTTCAATGATATTTCATGACGAAAATAAATCTTTAAATATTACTGAACAAGTTTTATTTTCTACAAATGAAATTGCTCGCACGGACTTATAATTATTGGGAGTACATATGTAGGTATTACTACGATGAATAAAGACAATATATAAACATAAAACATGTTAAGTATACGAGAACAACTCGCAAAACGTAAACTCCGTGTACATTTAGGTTCATATAACTATTTAGAAATACATATTAATTGTTATTTCTCACTGTACGAATATATTGCTTAAAATTTCCCTCCAGGCGTAGGAATGATAAAATTTGAAAGAAGATTTCTCCTAAACTATATGTAATATCAAGATGAAATTTACTTTTGAAGTAAAACTTCTTTACGCGCGCTTGACTTGGAGAGTAAGTTGGTAAATGCGTAACGAGAGCGTTACGAAAAGTGTGATCGGGCGAGGCGAACGGAAGTTGAGAGGGAGATATAAGTTAGTGAAGACAAAAAAAGAGAAAGTTACGTTTCGTATGTTACTGTAGGGACAAGAGACAGAAGTGCGAGCACACATTTTCTTTCTCTCTTTCTCTCATAGTCAGTTATGTTTCGTATATCTAACACAGTGCAAGTCTATTGTCTGTATCACACTGTAGGAGCAAGAGAGAGCAATGCGCGTGCACATTTTTTTTCTCTCTTCCTCTCATAGCCAGTGCATGAAATATATAAATATATATGCGAGTTTGCTAGCGTTACGCGAACGGTGATTTTTTGATTATTTTGTAATTTCGTTTCGTTCTTGAACAATTTTATAAATGATTATTTTATTCAATAGATTAAATATTCTACGTTTAAAGTGAATAAAATTGTAAATTCATTTTAAAGTTCATATTTTGTGAATTTGAAGTTTTACTTCAGTCGTGTGGTCTAAGGCACATTCGTTTTTTTTGTTGTTAAACCTAAAATTTATTAATTATACGGAGAGACCCAATTTTCACATATTTTTCGATACAACAAACTGAAATTATAATTTAAATATATTTGATAAACTCTCCTTAAAGCGTTTTTTCCAACGACGTGTCGCGTGCGACGCATTTAATTTGTTTTCCCGTCATCACCATTGTAAATGCAATAAATTGTTTGCCGAATTCGCATATAGAACGAGCAAACGTTACGCGTTACGCAACCGGCCGAAAAAAATAGTATTCCTTTCAGACCTTTCAGATTCGGAACACCAAAATAAATATATAAAACGGTGTTAAAAGCATTCCAAATTTACCTAATATATCACAATTTTACCTATAAAATTAATGCTAAACCTAATCGTTATTAACAAAATTGACTTTTTCTTAACATAAATACAAACAATTTATTTGTTAAAATGTACCATACCCATACAACAAATTTTTGACAGAAAAACCACCACAAAATATTCACGACAATAAATTACAAGACTTTCACGATAACGGCAAACAATTGTTTTAAACAAAAATGCAATGTTTCTTTTATTAAATAAATAAAAGATTTTTAAAACATTACTTCTCCTAATAATTAAAATAAAAATAAAATGTTTATCAGCTAATGGATAATCAAATTGAAGCAGCGAAATATAATATTTCAAAAAATTATGATGTCTTTTCTTCCTACAATACTGTTTCACTGAGGTGTGTAAAGAAGACCAGCTCCGTTAAAGATTCGTTCACTGGGAATACTCCCGATTGCCTTAACTAAATATTACCTTGCTACAGGACAAAAAAGCTCATTCTTGTACTTATTCATCTTACACCGCATTAAAGAGTCCACATCATTTTTCACACGTTTCTACTGAATATTTTTCAAGCATTTTTAGAATTAAGCGCAGTGCAAAATGTTTACTAGAACTTTCATTGAATGTGTTTTCTATGAAAGTAGCCATGGTAAAAAATAATCCATTTGCCAAAAGCGAATATCTACCAACGAATTTCGTTTGAAAACGAGAATCTTATCTCAAGCGCATTAATTGGATACCTATATAAAATTTATCAATTTCTTTTTCAAATTGGCAATTACCAAAATCACTTACGGTACAAATATTTTAAATGCACTTAGCTCGTTGGTGACTTCTTGAAATAGTTTGGGTAAGCAAATCAGTTTTCTACTATCATCTATCTTTTCAACTCGATTGTGAAACTTTATTAGTGGTCGACGCCTAAAGACATAAGAGGCTTTGTTTTCCAAAATTCAGTGCAACATATAAAGGGTGCTGTCTCACCTTGTAGTGCATTCTTGAGAAATTTCGATATACGGTTGATCAAGTATTTGTTGCAAGGTTACAAGCATATCTAGAGCTACACTTCATTGAAGAAAACGTTTTGCCATCTTTTTACATTTCATGATCACTACAACAACGATTTCTTGAAACTTAAATTCCTTTTCAACAACCAGTTGAATTTAGTCTGAAATACAGCCAATGTCTCGACCGTATAGTGAGGGAATGCATTTTTGCATATTCGTACATGAATTTGTAATAAGGCATTATACTTTTTCATTAAATATTTGCTACAATAACAAAATATTGTCAATTTTGCTGCGACATTTTTCCAGGAATGTCAGTTATCATTAAACATGCTTCTGTTTTAACATTGCCACTTTTTTCAAATTGATTCATAATTATTTCTAAACTTAAACTCAGCAGTAATACTCTAGAGGAAAAAACTGATTGGATGTCAGCAGTAAACAGCTTTTCTCAAATGTCTTTATCGATACGATCATTTTCTTTGTTACTTTGCAAATAACCTCTCGCAGACAAATGAAGAAAAATTCTACCCGCATTTGAAATTATATAACGGACACAGGTATTTTATAAGTGTCGAAAATTTAAGACATTCCGAGACATTAAACAACAAGTCATCCATTACGATCATTTACTTCATTAAATTATCAACCGCCAGCGAATTGGAATCGTTGTTACCAACTGTTTAACTTTTTCGATACAATGAACAGTTATTGTCCTTAACAAACAAATAAATAATATAGTTTATACCTCGCAACGTACACGGCCGGTCGACTCATACTTAATATAAATGTTTACGTAAATATATATAAATTTTTAAACATGAACAAACCATGCATTCGCATTCGTGTGAAATTCATATTTGTTACGTCATTAAAATATATGTATATACCCACTTACAGACACGCGTGCGCACGTACAAACGCACATACGCACACACGCTCACACATACACACACACACACACACACACACACACACACACACACACACACACACACACACACACACACACACACACACACACACACGTGTGTGTGTGTGTGTGTGTGCGTGTGGGTATGTGTGTATCGCTGATAGTTTAACAGTAAACCCTATTACTTTAAATGTAAATGGTAAAATATATAAATAAGAATTGCACACATACATGTACTTTCTGTCCAGTAGCGGGTTCATATACAGAAATGTGTATTGTAAAAATCAGTTACCTATTGTGTGTTGTACAAATTAGTTACCTATTACTTAAGTAATATTAATTAATTCTATTGTGATGGGGATACATTTCGAAATTGATAACACTTATGAAAAGACATTTGGCTTAAGAAATATCCAAATGCGTACTCGTATAATTATACTACTGCATGCCTGCATACGAAACTACAAAAATACAATTTAAAAAATTTACTCAATAAAAAATAATCATTCCCTCGTCAAACTCGTTGACATTTCATCACAACCCAACCGACTATTTCTTCCAACGTTCCGTGAATTAGAATTTATCATAGTGGCAAACGCCCGCGCTAGGTTCCATATATTGAGCTACGGATACGCAGTAACCATGTAATAGTTGGTCGCTGCACCCGATAAAGGTATGATTAACAAGTGGCCTAGTGGGGTAGGCAGAGTTGGCGATGTGATCGACCTCGCTCACCTGCCGGGAGCAACACAAAAACAAACCTGCTTCTCTTTATTATCCATCTTATTCCCCGCGCCCGTCCTGTAGCTGCGCGGCTCGTTCTTGTCCGAAATGCCGTATTTCGCCACAATCTTGTTGGGTTAAGGTAGGTGGCGGGAGACGTTGACCGTTGTTAGCTTTGAGACGTTGACCGTTGTCACTGTTAACGAGCATCGTAGGTGTTGATCTTTATTGTGGTTATTAAGTTTCGTCGATCGCTTGAGACTTGAAGTGTTGTGGTTGTTAAGTTTCGTAGATCGCTTGAGACTTGAATTGTTTAATCGCCATTGCGTTGATTCGTTATTATTATCTATTTTTGCATAAACAAATGAAGACCATTATAAATCCTAGTCTGAAGACAAATTTTAAAAAATCCACTTAATTTTATAAATTCAAAGTTTACGCTATTATCCTGCAAAAGTAATCGTTTTAATGGACCCATTATTAAATGCGATTTATATTTAATTATCATGACACGTAATTATGCCAGTGAAAAAAGGGTAAAAAATGTTGCAATAATCATCTTCTTAATTAAATATGTACCTACGTGGTGTCCAGATTTGTTTAGGTAGCATATGTTAAAATACATGTTCGCTCCGTTCAAAAAACTAAAGACTATATAACCTTACCAAGATAAATTAAAGAGAAAAAAATAGTGTGTCATACCAATTCAATTTTCACTCAACAAATCATTTCATATCTCAAATTCAAAAACTTCTTGTTATCCAACAATGTGGTTTTGTGATTAAGTCCGATTATCTTTAAGACCCGTGTTTAAGAAATTAAGTATTTAACATTTGCAGAAAACTGGATATATCTCATTAAAAACATTACGGTAAAAATATACCACGTCCTTATTTAAAATATCAGCCGTAAAAGGCGGGCAAAAAAGAGCAACTAATTTCACAAACAACCTTGCTAGGAAAGCAATATTAATGAGTGGGTTGCGTTCATGATTAGAATCAATTGAACAGAAATGATAAAATTACAACTTAGTCACGTTCAACTTTTTCAACAATTGAACATCTTTATCGATTAGTCGTTTGAAGGGAGCTAAGCACCGTCTCATTACGAACATCACACAATAATTGAAGCTGATTGGGAACATGGCCAATTGCAAATTTATCATAAAGCTCCAGCTTAATTACCAATTTTACTTCCATAGCAAAGTTCTCTTTGGATTTGGCCTTTTTTATCTCACCACTTTTCACTGCTAACATTTAAATAAGAACTTGTGTTCTCTTTAAAATACTATTTCCGAGGAGATTCAACTACATATTGTTGGATTTCATACAGATTTTCCGCGCTTCTACTAGCTTGTTTCAAATGAATCATATAGATTATTTTTTATTTATATCTCTACGCATATTATAGCTGTTTTCAAACAATTTCTTTTAAAGGAACCGCACTATAAATTTTGGCTAAATTTTCAACTCAAGCTTTGTAACTTGACTGATTTCTTACTTTTCTACTTATACGCGTCAAAAACACTGTGCGTGCATCAAATTTTATGTTTGCAGTTTGACTGACACTCCGTTCATGAATTTTTATGATTTCTCAGCATGCCAGATCCCAACATATTATTTTTTCCTAAACATAAATACCTTGAACTATATTCTTAAATAATTTACTTATTGCAGTAACCAGTATAACCAATAACCAAACCACCACATACTCGTACTTGAAATATAAAAACACAGCGCGTCAGCTCATTATACCACTTAATATTATAAACATAATAATAATATTATATTATAAAGCCGGCATAATGTAATATTATGAATGCGATAAGTATAAAATAATCGGCGCTAACAAACTTTATCGATAAGGCCCATTGTGCTTGCTCTACACATCAACAAGTGTGGTAGTCGGGCCGTGTGCGTGCCGGTCTAGGGACGTGCTCTATATGCCTACTGGGTCGTTAATATTGTTTGCCGCTTCAATTTACGTCCCTCCTCAATGTTTTTGTGTATTACCTTTCGCTATTCGCACCGAAAAGTTTCGTTCGCATATTGACAGTTTTATTGTTTACTCTATGAATAACAACATCATTATCGAAGCAATTTACCTAAGTACGTACGTTGTTGTTGGTTCGATATATTTTTATGATCATAATAATATTTTTCAATATTTATATCCACATTAAATATTCGTTTTTTTTTAGTTTACCATCTGCCTTTCCGTCCCCTGAGTAAAAAATACTGAAAACACACATTTTTGCTGTGACAACATTGAAGTTATTTTAAAGCCACATTTTCTTCGCTGACTTAAATAAACATATAATTAACATAAAGTTAAATACTTACATGTGAAGTGAGATATTCGTAGTTTTCAATTTGTTAATTTTGTATATATGTCGCCTCCTACGACTCTCAGAAGACTTTTATGCTTCGTTCGTAAAGTAATTAAGTACTTCCATTACATGTTATTATTATTCAACGAGTATTGAAATTAATTTTTTATAAAATAAACTTGTAAAAAATATGTTTCCTAAACGTCTTAATAAAGAAATTCCACAATTGTTCTTGTTTTGCTTGACCTCAGTTTCAAAACAACGATATTTATAGTAAAATTGCATTAAACTTGAGAAGATATCACTAACTTTCCACACTTCCTGCCAATTATGCTTATTCTAGATTCTTTATTCCATCTAAATATGCTGAAGCTCGTAGAGGTCGCCTAGGTTTAGTGGACTAAACAACTGTGTCCGAGTCAGCTGCCACAACAAATGAATAATAAATATATTCGTGAATGTGGTGTGGTATATTCTATACATTTTGTCTATAAGTGACACAATGTCACATTGCTACAGCATGTAACGTAATCATATATTGCTACAAGACACTTCGTTTCGGCAATAACTTGCCATAACATGGAAATAATTTTCTCCGAAACGGGATGGGCTATTTACATAGGTACACGGTAGTTGATTTAATTATGGAAACTATTAGTAATTAGCTTTTTTTCAGATTTTCTTTAGGAAATGAATGAACGTAAGAAATTGTAATTTTTGATTAAGTATCACTGTGTTCTGGAATTATATTTAAATATTAATTAAACAAAATGTAACTTAAAATATGTTTATAGTATTAATAATACGATAAGAATTACATAGGTATTTATGCTTCTAACTATATAATTTACAAATATTTCATTCTACATTCATTGGTTACCTTTTACTATTCTCAATTTTGCATGCGTTGTTTTCGTTCGATGTCGAGTATGGTTCCGGATCGACCTACATTTTATTCTTCAACAACAGGGTCAGAGCGACATATAATTCCTTGTTATTATTATTGTTCTTCTTTTACTCTATTTAAGAATTGTAAATAAATAATATAAAAAAATTATAAAAAACATCGGGAAATTAATTTGTAAATAAATAATAAGTAAATGACGATTTTGTAAACAAATAAATTTACACATAGAACTGATTAAGTTAATTAAATATGAATACTTTACGAAATATATAACAATATCAGAAATATTAAAATAAAAAAACAATGTTTTCTCTTTAATTTGTAATAAGGTAATCAGAGAAAAGCAATGACGTTATGTTAAATAAACAAATGGTCTTAGAAAGAGGAGGTAGGTAATTGCCTTGCCTTCAATGAAATTATCTTTTTTGAATATGTGCTTTTTATCTCCCTAAATCTTTCTTTATGGTTCACGTTTTTATGCTATATGGAACCACATTTTTATTTGTTTTATAAAATGTAACCATTGTGAAAACAAGTCATATAAAATTTCACTTTAATCATTTTTTCACAAAAAATAAGCTGTGAAAAGGTTACTTGCAATTTAATTTTTAAAGTATGTTAATAACACTTATAGCTAAAATCTATCGCTACCAGTTAACCTTACAACGAGGCAGAAAACAAACAATACTTAATGGAATGGAAAAGAACTGCATGCAGATGGAAGGCTATTGTGAAAAGTATGGCGCGTTTTTACTGCCTATTCTTAAATCAAAGTAATTACATGGTCTTACTGAATAAATTGTGAAGAATTAGTAAGATAATTTGCTAAAGAATTGTTGTCTTTGGAACTTAATTCGGGACCATATTATACCGAATAGTACTGGATTCTTGACCAGTAACGTGATGTTGTACGAGGTTCACAGACTTCCTAGATATTTGAAGAAATTTATTAAATTTCTTAAATAAAAGCATAGTTGGAAAACGTTATTTAATATTACTCAACACTGTTTTTAATATTGCCCTTAAAAACCCGGAATAAAGTCCAATTGTGTTTATAAACACCAAACGATTGTTACACTTACCTCATTATTTATATTCTTCATTGGAGACGTTGGAATATACGCTTAAATTTTAGATTTCTTAGATTTTCCTCTTTACTAACACTCCTGAGTCTTATCTCTTGAAAATTAAAAATTATTTTTCTTATCTATGTAAATTTTCAGTTTACGTATTCAATATTATTAAAAACCATATTTCAATATGACATGTGACAAGTGTT
The DNA here is from genome assembly GCA_039881145.1 of Druceiella hillmani. Lineage (NCBI taxonomy): Eukaryota > Metazoa > Arthropoda > Insecta > Lepidoptera > Hepialidae > Druceiella > Druceiella hillmani. The sequence continues at coordinate 19,097,673 of JAYKKI010000021.1, read as the reverse complement.
TATCTTCAACAATTTTCTTTCTTTCAAAGTTACCCATATAAATGCCTTAAAGAGAAAAATGACATACTCTGCTGCTACCGGCCGATGAAATTGGAATTTGGACATTTATCTGTCACGAAAATTAATTACGGACCAATCAGCACTTTTCATAACTTGCAAGCGCACATCAGTTATAATGCATCAAAGTAGTTTTCAGTGACAAATACCGTCCATTAATTATGCCTCGCGTGATTGGATACGTAAAAATAAAATGAATAAAGACGGTCAATATGCCGCAGTCAGGTACTGGGTACCCTTTACGTACTCTAGGTGAATAAGTATCTATTTGCGGTATTTTGCCCTAAGTTATTCATTGTTTGAAACTCAATACAAAAATACAATTTGTTAAAATATAATTAATAATTCGACGACGAATTTGTCACGGTATCCATAAGCAAATTAGATAATTAATTTAATTATAAATTCAAGTCAAGATAAACATTTTCGTAAAGCCAAAAACCAAACACGCAAAGTTCATATCTTGATGTCCGGCTAAAAAACTAAGTAGAAATCGTGTGAATGGGAACTAGATGATTACAGGCATTGCTACGAATCTAAAAAATAATGCTCGAGGTAATCGTCAGGTCTTGCTTTATCTACCAGTATCATATGTGGTTCAGCCAACACCGATCAAAAGCATTAACTTCGTTGATTAGAAACGACCAGGAAAGAGATAGGTGGTACCAGCCGTTTTTGTCGATATCTAGAACACTTCTGATATGAACGATCGTGATGTTAAAATCACGATCGTAACGAATCAAAAGAGTAATTAATGAACACGCTTACCGCTTTAATTTAAAAAACGAACTAGAGGTAACCAACTGAAGATGTGAAAATTTTTTAGAATAAAACTAAGAGAGACCCCGAGCGACACTGGAAAGTTCAGCCTAGAAATAGGTAGATTGCACTCAAACCGTCTTGATTACTATTTTATCAACCGCTATGCTATAGGTATTAAAGCTATTCTTAAATAAATTAGAATAATTTAGAACTAGATAAAAGTATAATAAACATGCCACTTTCAATTAACTTTATGTACAAGTTAAATGGGTAGTCGTTTATATTTAAATCTTTGATAATACCGGTCGTAATTAAATAAATTCTTAACATACTTATGTATTCATCAAGAATTTCCTCAGACATGTCCTTAAAATCCTACCCCATGATGTATCAATAATGAAACTTATCTACTTTAGTAAAGGTGTGAAACATGGATAACAGTTTTTATTGCTTTATAGTTCTGCTAACTCTGTCTTATAATAAACATATTGAAATTACATAACGATCACCACAATACAAATGATGAGAGAATTTTATTTGGCAATTTTATTCGTATTTAATCCCATATTAACCAAAACTGGAGGAACTGTAAATTAATAAAAGGCATTGAGCCTTTTATTAATCTAAAAAGGTTATTTCAAATTGATGCGTGAAGGGATGCATAAATTTTAGATAACCAAGTAATTTTCAGAGTCGTTTCGCCAACGCACTCTGCGTTTAGAGATAGTTTCATTATCAAACCTTAAAGATTCAGCACGCGTTTCATTGGTGAATGAGTCGGGTCAATGAGATTGCCAATTGGTTCGATTGTGTCCATCCCTAGCGCACCCGTGCGTCTGTGTGAGCAAATTCTCTCGTCTGAATGTTTGGCCGACCTTGAACGCGTCCGTTGGCCCGGCCGCCGCCACTCTTCCCTTCGGACTTTTTCATTTCGAAAATAAGAAAACGAGAAAAAAAATAATAAAACCGAAGTCAACATTTCGCGGCCGGCAACTCATATATAGCCAACTTCGTACATTATTGCGTACGAAACAACAAATCTATAACTATCCCTCTCGCCCGTGGAGCTTCGCAACTTGATATAATTATAATATGACTATCGTGACTCGCACGCATACAATCGAAACTCGCGCCTGTTTATGTAACGGTCGTTAGTAAATAAATAACATTTTGGCTCGACAAATTCAACATTTGTTAGGTTAGGTCTGCTCCGACTAGCATCCTCCGCACTCTTCTCTCACCGTTTGACTGACGTCTGTTGTTCGATGCCCTTTATTTCATTTTTCATTTTGTTTTGGCAGGATGTACACATCGTTTCACGTTTGGGCGGAGATCTTGATTGTTTTCTGCCGTGAGTGGACTCTAAATGGGAGGCAGCATCTTTTCTATCTGGTTTAATGCGGTGCAATTTTATGGGCACAAAGAAACGACTTATATTTAAAGCACAAACTGAAAACAACGTAGTAATTTTGAATTTTAAGTTCCATTTTATCTGCTACATATTATTTCTCATTTTATGCGGATTTCTCGTCGTATACCAAATATATAACAATCTTGGCAGACTCGTGCAGGGCTTCCATTAATATTAAATATTTTATGCGGAACAAACGTATAAAGATCTACACAATGAAAATTTCAAATGATTCAATAACGGAAAAAAATGCGATCTTACGGAAAGGCAGGTTTCACTTTGTTTACCTAACTTATATGTTAAAAATCCGCGACCGACAATATCATTTGATTTGAAAGAAAATTTAATTGTGCGTCACGAATTAACATTTTAAAATATTCACTTGATTACTTATATTAACACTTGACGGGCCTAATAAAAAAATCGATTAAAAGCTACACTTGCACAATTAGTGCCTTCGGCTGACGGAGCAAAAATGAATAATTATTTTAATAGTATTGCTCTTCAATCATTACGATATTAGTAATATACTTCGATTATATGCAGTGCCGCTATCGACTTCGGTTACCAGTAAAAGTAAAAATCAGCATCTAAAAACGACGGCAGTTTTTATGAAAACATGTTAATTTTCAAAAAGTGTAGGGACGAATTTATTTTTTGCGTTGTAACAAACATTTTTTTATCGAAAAACTTTTTCTCCAAATACAATTGGTTCTACAACTATATGGAAATAAACAAATTGTTAATGACAATTAATTGCGCTACAATTTTTCAATCCTGATCATTTCGATTCAATCTCTCACGATTTAGTTTTACTGAACGATCTTTTTCATGATGGAAGTGAAAAACAGCAATTTTCAACGTTTTCCCGAAATAGTTTTAAAGAAATTCATAAAAAAATATTGCTATATTGACACCCTACACGATCCTCTTGAGAATTTTTTTTTATTTCCCGTCTCATCCACTGAAATTAACCCCATAATAAAAATTGAACATTTTATTCTTCGCGTCTGTAATTCTGTCATTGTATTCTATCTCTGTACTAAATTTGTCATTTAATACTAAACATTAAAGAATATTATGCAGTTTATGATACAAAATCACTTAAGTTTTCCCTATTGCTTAATTAAGTGATTATTATGAACTTAATTATGTGTGTCTATTGCTAATAAAACTATAATATTTTCAGGGGCCTCTTCTTGATTTTCTTCGTACACGCGTTAGTAATGAAATACTCTGTATGCAGGCATGCCTAAATATATATATGTATATATATATAGATTATTTTTATATTATAGATCTTATTGCTACAAAAGCGTTCTTTTAGTTTTTAAACTATACACATTGTCGTTTTGAGATTAAAAAAGGAAGATTTTTGTAGCATTATTTTTTAATTATTTTATTACTATCTATTGTTTGTTTCGTGAACAAAATTTTAAACAATTCTGACGTCTGGAAGTGGATGAAAATTTAATTTAAAAATTCTGTAACATTCGAGTGAAGTTAATAAAAGCACGTTAAAAAGAAACACAAGTACTAACTTAAAAGGCAGCAGATTCTAAATGAATTCGTCTTTTTCTAAAAGAATATTTATTTTAAAAAATTGCAAGTACATTTGCGTAATATATTACAAATGTACAAACAAATAAATCTCGGCAGCTACTTCGCCAGAATCATTTGGACGCTACTTATAAAACATTCATACGGGCGCAGCAGCAAGCCGTATAGTTTCGGCTAAGTCGAGCCGACCGGCCGCAAGAGGGGACGCGTTGCGATGGTCAGGCACAGCAGCCGAGCCGCGCCGGATCCCATTGAATTTCAAATTGGAACGAGCGATATTTTTACATTTCAAATAACACAATACTTGAGCCTTATTCACCAACTGCTCGCATCAAAATATTATTTCAAGAAATTATTATTTTCTCTCATGTTATTTGTATAAAATCATAGAGTCATAATGTAGTCACTGTAGTCCGCTGGTAGATGAAACTAATACTTATCCTTCGTTATTTCAAACTAGCAATTCTGCTCACACTTCGCGGGAAAAGCACTCAGATAGTAATGATACTGCAAGTATATGTGTAACACTCAATATGCACTCAGATAGTGATCATGTAACACTCAGTGTGCACTCAGATAGTGATGATACTGCAGGTACATATGTGTAACACTCAGTATGCACTCAGATAGTGATGATACTGCAGGTATATATGTGTAACTCTCAGTATGCACTCAGATAGTGATGATACTGCTGGTATATATGTGTAACACTTAGTATGCACTCAGATAGTGATGATACTGCAGGTATACATCTGTAATAAAAAAATATTCAATGAATATTTTTTTATTACACATATATACCTGCAGTAATAATGCATAAATAAATGTGTCATCTAGTGGAGTTTTAGAAAATTACTCTTTATTTTAATAATATAAATATAGCCGTCTAGCGGGGAAGCATAAAACTGTGATTATGGTGGTTGTGAATAAAAGAAATCGAGATAATTTTGAAACAGTTAGGAAGTAATAAATAAATTAATTCCTCAACACTATGAATAATGGTGTAATGATTTCTATCACAATTGTTGATCAAGACTCTAAGATTGTAGAATTTGACCAGATGCCTTTGGGCGATGTGTGCACAGAAATAGTCTCGATATCATCGTATTACATATATGTATGTATAAATTATTTTAAAGCATAAACATTTTTTATACTAAACTACTTGTTTAGTATAAAAAATGCCGGAGTATAGAACAAATATATACTCCGGCAGATATCTGCGACGATAGTAAATAAATTAGACTGCGACGATAGTAAATAAACTAGACTGAGACGATAGTAAATAAACCAGACTGCGACGATAGTAAATAGACTAGACTGCGACGATAGTAAATAAACTAGACTGCGACGATAGTAAATAGAGTAGACTGCGACGATAGTAAATAAACTAGACTGCGACGATAGTAAATAAACCAGACTGCGACGATAGTAAATAGACTAGACTGCGACGATAGTAAATAAAAACTAGACTGCGACGATAGTAAATAGAGTAGACTGCGACGATAGTAAATAAACTAGACTGCGACGATAGTAAATAAACTAGACTGCGACGATAGTAAATAGACTAGACTGCGATGATAGTAAATAAACTAGACTGCGACGATAGTAAATAAACTAGACTGCGACGATAGTAAATAGGCTAGACTGCGACGATAGTAAACAAACTAGACTACGACGAGAGTAAATAAACTAGACTGCGATGATAGTAAATAAACTAGACTGTGACAATAGTAAATAGACTAGACTGCGACGATAGTAATTAAACTAGACTGCGACGATAGTAAATAGACTAGACTGCGACGATAATAAATAAACTAGACTGCGACGATAGTTAATAAACTAGACTGCGATGATAGTAAATAAACTAGAACGCCTTCGATGTTTATGTATGTATTCGCTATAATTGTGGCGTAAGAAAATATGCCCATATTTCGAGTTTAAGTCACCTCTCAACTGAGGGGAAATACCTGATCAGAATTTACATATTCTACGTATTTTCTTACATATATATATATATATATATATATATATATATATATATAAATATATAATTTTTGGAATCAGTCTTATCCAATTCTAGGTTCAAAGCTCTAAAGGCATACGTTTCGAAATCTCTCCTCACTTTCCTTATTCCTAAGCATAATCTTTTACAAGTGCTCCTTCGCTTTTGAAAAAGATTGATTAAGTGAAAATAAGTCCACCGAATGTACTTTTAAATTAAGGACTATATGTAAATATAAATGAATGGAATATGTATCATACTAAAAATTATGTCAAAACAAGGATTTTTAAATCATTTTTCCTGCATAATTTACTCGTACAATGCGTAAATGTGTTCTGATAAATAATATATGAGCATTATAAACTTATGAAGAAAAATGTATTCAAAGAAACTCGTCTATTAAGTGAATGACTGCTAATCATTAAAATGTTATAAACCAGTTTACTATTTCTAAAATTATAATTGCCATATATATCAAAATGCTACAAATTTTACAAAAATATGCGAATCCCAGAAGAGCAAATATAAGAGAATGGCAAAAAAAATCATTTACAGCCCTTTGATACGATAGCCGTTTTCACGCGGCAAATCCGTGACGGAAAACGAAAGCTATTTGAATTTAATGTATTCATGTTCGCAAGTAATTTACTTAAACTCTTTCTCGTTTTATGTCACGCATCGCGCTCGACTCAAAGAATTAAGTCGTTCTCGGTGCTGTTTTCGGCATTTTGTTCGATTTTTACGAAGCGGGCGGCACGGTAGCCGCAGTCGCTTAGCCACCACCGATAATGTCGACTGAAGGATGTCGATCGCGAAATATTGAAATGCCGACCCGTTCTATATGCTTAACACGTATCCGTATCACATATTATCACGCACCGAATCGGGTGATAATAGCGATCGTGATATAATGTCCAGTAGTTTTCTGTAAATGTAAATTACGAGGTTATTTATGATATTTACGAAAACTGACGAATTAGTTCGTAATGTTACCCGGATAGCATATATATAGTCGTGGGCACAACCGAAATCGGTGTGAAATTCAAACTCGTCTTTATTGAGTAGTGAGAAGGAAAGAAGTTAAGGTCTTGTCTATTTCGCTATCCTGATCAATTAGTTACAGGGAAACTGAAAAACGCTTACCGTAATGGCTTTTCGAGTATCCTATGATATTGAGCACAAACGATATTAAGAAATAAGCATATTATCTGATTGTTATTGCGACAAACAATATTAAAGAGATGCAGCTATAGACCTAATGTCACGATCAATAGAGATACCAACCCTCAACCGTTAATGTAATAGAATAAGATGGAGAATATTAGCTTGGAAAATAAATTATTAGTAATTATTGCCATTTTAAATAAATACAAAATTTAAAAAAGGACGCTTAAATTATATCTGCTAAAAGTAAAATATTTCAATAACGTATCTTCTAAAGATCTCTATAATCGATGATTTTTTATTATTGATATGGGTAAGAGACACAGCTGATACACACAATATCGCGGATTTGTCGACAGAACCGTTACAAACTAAGACGCTTCCAACAGCGGATCCGGCGATAGCAATCGATTGAGGCACGTAGCCTTCACTACGCTACGCTAATATAGGCGAAGTGCGTTGTTATATCTTACGAGAGTAAGACCAGATGGTCGACCCATATAGTAAGTACCATGTACGTTGTTTAATATCCATCTGGTATATATGCAATTCTGTGTAACACAATTAATTTTAATTATTAAAATTCAAATCGAGATAAAGAAACCGGAACCCATTCATAAATATATGATAATGATATATTTCTCCGGCGTGAGCTGCCTTCATCAATCCGACCAACAAATTGAAGAACAGCATATTGTCAAGCAACTGGAAAATAAAAGTCAATGAGAGACGTGTCTTACCAATCCAAATGAGAGACGTGTCTTACCAATGTAAGGAATCTAGACCATTACTCTAGCTTAAAGAAGTAATGAAGTCTTAGAGTAACCCAGGAAATCATTATGTTTGAGAAACACATTGCTAAATCAAGGTTAGAGCTCAAATAACCGACAAAAGGCGTAGGGCGGAGCATATAACCTGAATCTCAGTTGAAAAATGGACAAAGCGTCTCTTGATTTGGCGCCCAAAAACCTAAGGCGCAGATCGCTCTACACTTCTTTGGCAGGATGACATGAGAAAAATAGAACCTTTGATGTGACAACTACGTCGAGGAGGACGGATGGATAAAGGCTAAAGAAAAAGAACAAGCTTCAGAAGTACCGGGAAGACTACGTAACCTCTGATACGCACATCCCGCGATAGCTTCACCTCCCGTCAGATGGATAGATCTAGATGTGCAGGCAAGGATGAAAGGCATTAAAATAGTGAGGCAGAAACATTTTTCATAAAAAACATTCAACGATATTGTGCTCTGCATCAATTACGCGTTCTAAAATGGATTAAAGTGAAAAAAACTTGACCGACTTTCGGATCACCTGTCTAACGCAATCTATTTGTATGAAGAAAACGATTCACGTGTTTTGTTATATTCTAAAGACAGAGTAGTATATTATTACAATATGAAAATTAATTTTCAGTTTTGGACGTATTACAATAATATTAAATATTATTATATATTCTAACATTTAAATACAGCCTCTTTTGAAGTAAAAACATTTACAGTTCTTTCGTACTAGGTAACATAAACAATACCACTCTTGTAGACTATGTAGCTACTATTTAACGCAAAGGTTATAAAATAAATAAAGGAAAATAATTTAAAACTTACATTATTATACTCTAAAAGGCATCCATCCTACGCCAAGTACCGCATACTCATACTAGTTGTATGAAAATCCGTAGTATTTCTAGTAACCTAATGAACTATTATAGCCCACAAATGAAAAAAAATGTGATCCTAATGTTTTACACTCTATCTATCAAAGCGACATTTGATAACTTGAAAAAATTATCATATAATATTCAAATTGTCATCTTTAAGATAATTCAATAGTTCTAGTAAGATTTGTCATCTCACTAGAACTATTGAATTCAGCTTACAATTTAGTCTAGTGTTCTTTAGCTTACAATTTAGTAGTAGTTCGAGTGCTCACACGCACTCGAATCGGGACATAGGGATACAGACGACAAATCCCTTGTAAGCAAAAAGTATTTTCCATATATTTTTTAAAAATGTTCTTCGGTTTCTATATTTTTCCATTTTGAAACATTTAAAATTAGAAACACAATTTCTATGGCCAAATCAGACTATACAAAATTATGGATTCCAAACCTCAAGTTCGTTCTGTAGCCGCATTTAAAGAATACTTCAACTAACTGTCGGTCCCTATAGCCTACAAAACTTAAGTAATAACAGTTACCGAACGATCGGCTTCAGTTAACGATTATCAATAGTTACTATTAATCAGATTCTATCCGCCGATAAGCTTTATGTTCCATTATTCTAAAATACTTTTAGATATTACATTCAAATTATTCGTTTTTGTAGTTTTTGAAGTAAAACTTCTTTACGCACGCTTGACTTGGAGAGTAAGCTGGTGAAAGCGTGACGAGAGCGTTACGAAAAGTATGATCGGGTGAGACGAACGGAAGTTAAGAGGGAGATATAAGTTAGTGAAGACAGAAAGAGAGAGAGAGTTACGTTTCGTATATCACTGTAGGGACAAGAGAGAGAGGTGCGAGCACACATTATCTTTCTCTCGTTCTCTCGTAGCCAGTTATGTTTCGTATATCTAAGACACAGTGCAAGCCTATTGTCTGTATCACACGGTAGGAGCAAGAAAGAGCCGTGCGCGCGCAAATTTTCTTTCGCTCTTCCTCTCATAGCCAGTGATATATATATATATATATATATATATATATATGCGAGTTTGCTAGCGTTACACGAACGGTGATTTTTTTATTATTTTGTAATTTCATTTCGTTCTTGAACAATTTTATAAGTTATTATTTTGTTCAATACATTAAATATTCTACGGTTAAAGTGAATAAAATTGTAAATTAATTTTAAAGTTCATATTTTGTGAATTTGAAGTTTTACTTCAGTCGTGTGGTCTAAAGAACACTCGTTTTATTTTTATACTTTTTGTCCTTATGTTATGTGCTAATTGCATAATAAATTTCGTTTAGGTTACATTTTATTTCGTTATGAAATCAAAATTGATTTCATCCAATAAAGCCAAAGGTGAAAATAAATATAAATACAATATTTTGTACATTAGGTGAAAAGACAACTAAAGGAAATCCTCTAGTTAGTTACGAATTGTCTCTGCATTGAAATGAGAGTGACTGTGAATATACACGTAGGTAATAAATAATTAAGTTGTACTAAACTTAATTACATTTAAATCCACCTTCACACAATTTTTATTCAATTATAATTAATGATAAATGTACTTATTGTAATATATTATGTTCTTAATTAGAAATTATATATGGATCATTGAATTAAGTTTTTTATCTCTACTTTTTTGTACTAATTCATGTTACATACAATTAAAGCTTTACTTAATAATAATATATTCATAATAATTTAATTGATTATATTCAATTACTAACGATATATAATTAATTTAATTATTTTAAATAATGTTTTGGAAACATTTATTAAACTAACTAAAAAAATGTATGTACCCGAAACTAATTTATATCTTTGAAATCAAAATTCTTCTTTATTTGTTTATAACAAAATTTACGTACAAAGTGAAACAAAGAAAATGCCTATTAATCATTCATAAAATTGATTCTGCGTATCAAACTGGGAAAAAATTGTTTTTACAGAAATATGTATCAAATATATATATATATATATATATATATATATATATATATATATATATATATATATATATATAGACATATTACTGTAAAAAAAAAATTTTTTTCAAGTTTGAGGACAACAATAATGTGTAATAAAAATGTGTATATAACTCTTATAGGTGATTCTATATATCAAACTGTGTGTATTCGTGTTTTGTAAAAAATATCAATTTTGTTTTTGATGAGATCGCAACCTTTACAGTGTTTTTTTTTCAGAAAATATTGAGTATTTTCATATATACACGTATATGGATAACATTCCCTTTCCTTATTACTTAAATTGTTCTTTATTACCCTTTATAAATATAAATATAAATATATATATATATATATATATATATATATATATATATATATGTTTTTTTACAATAATATTTTGATAATGACGGATAAATTACGGATAAATTGATCCTCTTCTTTATTTATTCGTGGTTGTTGAGTATAATAAACCAATATATTTCATTCCTATTTTAATGAAAAGAAAAATTTTAGATTAACATTTTAGGAACTACAACTTTTAACCTCCAGTCTATAGTATAAGTATAGACGAACAAATTTAATTTCAACAAAAAAGATGAATATTATTGTAACTAGACAATCAAAAAGTTATGTATACTTGATAAATTTAAAATGCTTATGTACTTGCTTCTTCAAGAACAGAATTCAACATCAACCAAGTTAGTGCTATTGTAGTGGTAGTAAAGATAAACTATTCATAAACGAATAGTAAATTATTTGTTACATTTACTGCATTCCACAACCCTCCTCGTTGTAGAGTTCTAAAAAGTTACGTTTGTTTAGCCATTATTGTTACGTTTGTTTTAGGTGTATCAACTTACAATTAACAATTGGAAGTTTAGACTCTCAATAGTCTGTACTTTCTTTTTTTCACGATTCCATTCCTCATAGCGGTCATCTTTGTTTTTTTTTATATTATTTTCTTTCTGTTTTTCCTTTCCCCGTATACTCCCGCTATTTTTCTTTATAATTAACCTTTGTTAGAAAAAAAAAACTGCAAAGGAAAATAGATTCGTCTTTCGTTTTCTAAGTCAGTTTATCCTACATTCTAGTCGTTCGTAATGACAACATCGTGTAGAATAGACACTTGTCTATTGACAATGAAATAGGTTATTTTGCATTCTAAAGGCACTATCTCTTGCACTTTTTCATTTTTGAGGATACTGCTACCCTCGTTCATTTTTCTTGTTTCGAACGCTGGATATAACATAATCAACCATATCTTTAAGCTTCGGCAGAGTTCCGATCCCTAAATCCTTATAAAAGATTTATGTCCAGTAATAAATAACGTAATGGAAAATGGAACATTATTGATTAGGAGAAATAATTAACCGGGATAGGAATAGAAATAATTAACACGAGAATTATGAAAGACACAAGCTGTCAACCAGCCTATAGCACTCCGCCCGACTTTAAACCGACCAAGCGCACACTCAAAGTCGCACTTTAAGCTATTCTTGTTTAATAATAGATTATAGAAATATATTATCTTTAGCTGACTCTTCCTCCTTTTTTTATTAAAATATTCCCTGTTTTTGAAAAAAGACTAAATCTATTTTTTTCAGCATTGAATACTGGAACTAATCTTTATTAACGTTGTAGAGTGCTGCTTCATTTATATACTCCCGAATTCTTTGAAACATATTCATTTTGTTCTGAGACACACATGCTGAAATTCGGAAGTCTGAATGGAAAGGTTAGTATAACGCTTCAACAACTACAAAGCTAAGATTTTTTAAAGTTTTTGCTGGATTGATTTCTCAAAATAGATTAGATCTGGGATTCTCGATAAAAGTTGTGTTGTTGAATTTATGCTAATTTTATGTTTAAGTTGTGCTTTCATTAAGATAACAACTACACAATGTACTTTGAGCTTCTATTAGTACCGAATTAGACTCAGACTTAATCTTAATTTTACGTTTTTCTCTTTTTTAATTTATTAATATTTCATGGCACACCCAATATTTATACAGTCTATTAAAGGCAAACTTCTTCATTTAAACCTTCTTATACTTGTAAACTATGCAATATAGGATTTAAAATAGACGACGAGTGTTTTGGAATACTGCGTCCATTCCGATCTACCTGAAACATACAAATTATTACTGCAGTCGAGAACTTGGATATGAAAATAAGCTCAAACTCCATAAAAATAAACATATTAGAAGTTAACGTGAGTGAGAGTTATAAAACACTTTTACAATAAATCAGTATTCTAAGAGAATAGAATATAAAAAACAATTTAAAAGCATACCTTGTTTTTACAGCTGCAAAAAACGTGGCCATGTCAATATATAATGCAAGTCAAAACCAAAACAAAAGAAATTTTAAGAAATCAATAAAGCTCAAGCTTCATTTATAGATTTGATGAACAATAATTATGCTTAGTTTGTAGATTCAGACGCCTCAGTACTTAGAACCAGAGAAATTTACTTCAAGATGAAATAAATAGCCACCAAAACCGATAGCAGGAACAGTATCAAGACAATTAAAGCAGCAAACGATAAACCTTTGTTGGTAAATTTACTGTCGATATGATTATTAAAAACGTGGTCAAGTAAAATTTAACAGCAAGATCTGTTTAAACTACAAAACAATATGTATCTACTGTATAGTAGTAGTTAACAAACGTATCCAAAATTGTTGAACTGGACGTTTTCTTATGGAACCAACGTTTTGTGTTCTCTGAAATTTCATGACCTAGAAAGAATTGTACAAAATACTACTGGGTACATTTATCCAAGAAAGCGGATAAATTGGCATGCATAATATGCCTTGAATCAACAAATGAACTTTCAAACAAAAAGGGTCTAAACCTACAAAACTGCGAAGAAATCCGGTGAAGATATTAGTTTATTTCTCACAAAATTTAGAAGAATGAAGAAAAAAAACAGATTGTAACATTTGATGTCTCCGCCTTGGCCATGAGTAATTAAACAAATACTTTTTTTTTGGATTCTTAAAAGCTACTGAAGTCTAACACCAAAGAACTTGGTATAATTATATTGGAATATAATGATGTTGGATCCATAGATCGAAGTTAGTCTGAAAAGCAAAAGGCCTACTGCGTAATGCGGCTTTATCTAAGCGGACTGAAGCAGTACATGCATCTCACCACAAAATTCCAACACGGAGATTGTTATGCATACCTTGCTTTTTACATAAAAAAATCTGATTGATTCATTATTGTAATGATTCATTCACCGAGATAAAAAATAAATAAATGGAATCCTAAAGTACGTAAAGCAATCTTTATTGGATACTACAAAGACAGTAATAGTATTCCGGTAGACTGGACAAAGTCTATAGTCCATTATGGGTCTTCATCTCGATCATATGAAAACCACATTTCTGAGAGCTCCAATGATACATCAAGTTCCAATGATACAAAATTTGACCATAAGAACACCTCTGAAAGTAAGTACTCACTAAATCGAAGTACATACATTCCGGATGTAAGTATCAACGCTCCGACACGTTCAAATATAACTCTTCAACGAAGAAACAATCTCATATTTTCTAAAACATTAGATAAATTAAGAAAGTTATTACCTATATTTTAGTGAAGAACTATCTATATCTAAAGTACAATGAAGCAATAACGACAGCTGGCTCTGAAAAGTGAGAAACTACAATTAATCAAGAATTAGTATTATAATCAATAGAATGGAATGTAGACGTTGATGGAAAAGCCACAGAATCGAGTGCAAACGAGTATTTTTGTCAAGAACGAACCAACAAGTCCACGTTACAAGTCTTGATTTTGCGCAAGAGGATATGAACAAAACTGAAGCTCTCCATTATAATGAAACACCTTCTCTATATTCAGGTATAATTCAATTCGATTACTGACATCCATAACTGTCTAGCAAAATTTGGATATAATTAATTTTGAAGTCATCGTAGCTTTTTTACATAGTGATTTAAAAGAAAACGTATAAATGACACCGGACGAGGAACTAGAATGCAAGCCAGATATGGTCTGTAAACTTAACGAATCTTTATATGGATTTAAACAAGCATCTAGATACTGGAACAAGTATTTATTAAAAGTAACGCTATATATTTAAGTAAGACAAGTAAACGGAATACAATGTTATTTGTTTGTCGCTTTTTAAAGATAATTTTAACTAAATTCTAATTTAAAATATTAGGTAATTATTTGTCATTTATAAATTACGCTACTTCCTGTGCCATTCTTATCGCGTACGACAGAAAACAACAATGTGCATAGTACATGACGTGATTACTGTATTTCTAATTCTTTTATTGTAAATTAACTCAGTGGTATTATGATTTACATTGAATATTTATCTGTGATACATTTTATTAATAATTCAATTTTAATACTGTTAAGTTGAAGTATAACGTTACATAAAGTATAAGTATAACGTTATATAAATTATGCTACTTCCTGTGCCATTCTTATCGTCTATGATAGAGTACGACAGTCTACATAGTACATGACGTAACTACTGTATTTCTAATTCTTTTATTGTAAATTAACTCAGTGGCATTATGATTTACATTGAATATCTATCTGTGATACTACATTTTATTAATAATTCGATTATAATACTGTTAAGTTATAAGTATAACGTTACATAAAACATCATATTAACAAAATACATTCATTAAAATTTTGATCACAAACATTTCATGTTAAAGTGTCACTGCCGAATGTCCAAAATCACAAGCAACATTTTTGGTAACTCCATAATAGAAAAAAAACTCGTAATAGATACAACAAAATGTTCATAAGTGAAGGGCGTTGAATGTAAAATTTATTTCAAGACAATGACGTTCCTAGCTTACAGACAAAGATATTTTATTTATTTGAAATGTTTTTTTCTAAGTAATATGGTTTTTTTACTAAGTGATACGTAATATATGTCTTAATATTAGTTACAGGTGATACACAGCATCAGCCTGCCTATAAAGATAGTTTTTTTTACAGTTTGAACAAAACAATATAAAAGTGTTTCGAAATTTTACTAGCCAGAGACCAATTAATGTCAATATTTAACAAATGTAGTAATTCGATGTACAATTGTATATAAACATATAACACCTCTATCAAACATTTATACCTTAACTTTAAAACGATTTGTACAATTTAAAACCTCATTGCACTTGGACGCCGGAATGAAGTGTACAACGGGTGTATGTGACTACCCCCGTGACATGTTCCACTTAAATATATACACTTGTTCGCGTCTGAGCACACCTGTTTTCTCATCAGCTAGACTCCTCAAGACCGTCTCCTTTGCTGTATACCCGTCCCAAGAAGCCCCACGATGACGGAGTCCAGGAACACCTCATAGCCACGTTGTTTAAAGAACTCCATAATGCCCAAGTATTTGGCGTAATTTTCAACGCTTGCTTGTGGTAGTGCCATTTAAAAAGAGCCTTGCAGCGTTTGCAGCTGCAAACGCTGCAAGGCTCTTTTTAAATGGCACTACCACAACCAAGATGATGACAGCCTCGTTTGTGTCGTTCATCACCACAAAGTCTGGCCTTAAATACTCTTCAGACCCTGGAACGCACTGTGATGCGCACTGTGGCGACGAGTAATTTCTGCGAGATTGGAGTGAAAGTAGCAATGCATATTTGGTAGCGTCTTGCTTAGGTTACTGCACCTCCGTTTTAAATCCGTAGTCGAATCGTCTGGTTCCATTCAGAGGAACGCGACGAAATAGACATTATTAGTAATTTGCACAAAAATAATACAATTTATAACTAAATATAAACGCCAATCTCTTGAAATCGAGGGATGGTATTTTCTCTACATATCATAATGTTAGATGGAATGCCACGATCTGTCATCTCCATAAATTGCCGCCACCGGTGAGTAATCGTACGAAGATAGAAATATCTTCTAGTCGGTAGTTTATTGGGACACAAAAGTTTTACTAACGGTAAAATTCTTGCCCTATTTAGCGAAAGTATCCGTAAATAGGTTATAGAAACCAATGGTGAATAAGTATCATCTACAAGTATTCGATAAAACATTGTAACTACTAACATAATTTTAATATATTCAGACTTATTGAAGTTACATGATTACAAAAAAAATACAAACAATGTTTCCTAATAAATAAAAATAGAGAACTAATAATTTATCAAAAATACATGAAATATATCGCTCTAATTTCAACATTAAACTTGAAATAATAGCCATTAATTTATACTGAAACATTCCTGAAGATGACTGAACACAAAACTTCCCGTGGACCATAATTTCAATAGCATATTTACGTAAAGGCAACACCAATCTAAATCATTGTGGCTAAAATACTTTCTCCATCCGTTCCCATATATCTAATGTTTGCGAGTCATTTAAAATGCCCTAAAATTATTAGTACATTTATGTTGATTAGCGCGTGATGTATATTTACAGAGATTAATGTCTGAAGTAGAAATACAGTAAACGAGTACTCCGCATAAAGTTGAAAACATTTTGAAGTGAGGTCACAACTAGCTTTTTAGTATTCCATATCCTAAAGATTAGATGAAACTCCATTGCTCTCTTATTGCTACGTTGTTCGTATGCCTGCAAGTCACCACCCTCTTTTAATACATAATGCATATGTTTGCATAAATTATGTGAAAGACCCAAAACCAGAGCCGAACTGATTTATCTTAAAAACAAATTCTTGAAGGCTGTATCTCTGGTAGGTACACGAAAAAGTGACACGACGAAAATAATGTTCCTATACCTATTCGATAAATCCGCTCTTTTGACATGTTCATAACCTCTGCTATCTCTTTCACTTTAATTCGGCGGTTGTCTAGCACTATTTGGTGAACTTTGGCAATATTTTCGTCGGTAGTTGCAGTTTTCGGACGTCCCGAACGTTCATCGTCTCCCAAGCTCTTACGGCAACGTTTAAATTCAGCTGCCCAAAATTTCACTATGGTAAATGATGGTGCAGAGTCCCCATACACAGAACCCAACTCATCTTTGATTTGCTTAGGCGTATTGCCTTTCAAAAACAAATATTTAATGACAGCTCGATACTCGATTTTTCAATTTTCACAAAAACACTCACATCAACTCCCTCAAACGACTGATACATAACCACTGCGCGTCCAAAATGGTTGGAACTTTGGTGAGTAACTGTCAACAGACGAACAACAAAATTCACTAGCTTTTATTTACGAGTGCTGCCATCTTCACGTTGAGGTCGGAAACTTTTCAGACTACCCTCGTATTGTCGGAATGACTACATTAAAGAAAGTTGGAAAATATTTTTTCAATTTTAGTTTGACTCCAAAGATACGTTAACGTGTTTCTTTTAAAATACGTCTTTCTTTTAAAACCCGTGGAATAAAAATCGATACAATGAGACTATTGAATATATTTGGCGTTAATTTTGTAGAAATTCATTATCACTTAATTTTTATTCACACAAGTTTTATTTTGACATTTAATACAGTCCAAGCTCCACATTACGCCTGTAAAAGACGTACTAGGCAATATATTTGTGTATTAAAAATACTATGCATCCTTAAATAAATAAATTATAATTATATAGATAACTTCTGTATTAACCGTTTATTGTACGTTTTACTCATATTCATATAATTTTCTTTCTAAATAATAATGAAGCTCTATGAAAATTCTAGTTTTGATCCTATTGTAGTCGGCTAAATATTCTCTGGGTTTGTAGCTATCAGATAGACAGTTATCTATATTTGAGTATTCTTTGTTCAGAATCTGCTGAAATACTACTAAAATGTTATTAAAGTTGGTACACATGCAATGAAGAATTTTTTTGATATATTCCCACGTTTAGGAATAGAATGGTAAAGAATTTAAGTTTTTTTTTTATCATTTTCGGGAAACGCAATTTTTCTGTCTGATATTTTTTATTCTTGACCTAAACAGTTAAAATTTACATTAACTTGGGGATAATAAATGACATGTAAGTGTTACATATTGTTGAGTTATGTGGCTTTCATCACCTCGAATGTATAATGTCGTAATCTTTATATGTAAAAATCAATATACCATAATTTTCTACCGATTTTCCCTGAACTTCCCATACCTACTTTTTACCTCATAGCAACATTTTTTTGCTAGAACGTAGAAAGTAGAATAAACATTAAAATATAATTAAACATAGAAATAAAGAGTACAAATTGAACATTTAAAAAAATAGTAAAAGATATGACGCGCCTCAACCCCTCATCATCATCAAATTATTAAACAATTTGGAAACATTTTGGACTTTCTAAAGTTACTTCCGAAGGTTTGGAGCTATTTGAAAGATATGGTCGGCAATATCTTTAGATTGTAAAAAATCAATAGTATAATAATAAAGGGCGCATCCCTTAAATATTTTTAAGTTTAAATTCATTATTCACAATTAAATGAAACTACATGATGTAGTATTATTTCTACTTTATTTCAATTCTTTACCACGACTTAAGTTTCGTTGTATTACAACTTCTTCAGGTGAGCAATTAGCAAAGATTAACTCTTAGAAACTTCCAACAGCATTTAAATATCACACAAAACAATAGCGGAAGCGGGATTTTCGCGGCTTTTCCCACTGCTTACGTTGGTGAGTTTATTGTAGAGGAGCGGTGTAGTTTTTAATATATTTTCGAAAGTTGTACAAAAATTATATATAAACATTACATATAATTATATATAAATATAAATTGATGTTATTCTATGAGGTTATACAATGCAAATGTTCTGGTGTATATAATAAAATTAAATGGATATTATTCTCAGTAACATATTTATACAATAACTAGGATATCTGATGATCGGAACAAGGTTATACAACTAATTATACATACTTCCCATTTTTTGTTTTCTTTTGTGGTTTGTCTCCGTAGATGTGTAGCCGGACTGAAACAATTTGAAGTGTACTGCAGGATCAATGTTGTATTATGTCTAGAAGATATTATATATATATATATATATATATATATATATATATATGTGTGTATGTGTGTATGTGTATATATATATATATATATATATATATATATATATATATATATATGTGTGTGTGTGTGTGTATATATATATATATATATATATACTATATATATATAAAAGTATGTTGGTGTCTCTTTTATGTCTGTTTATTTCTAATATTTCTAGGATGTTGAGTTTGTTGCCTTTTGTATTTATTTGTAATATATAGGGAGCATTGTCGGTATGAGGGTGATGATTATTTTCAATGAGATGTGTCTGGTTTTGTTATTTCGCCAACTAGCAATGTGATCTTTGTATCTGGTAGTAAAATATATTCCTGTCTGACCTATATATACGCTATTACAGTCGTTGCACTTAAGTTTATAGACACCGCTCTTTTTATATTTATCCATTTTTTCATTATTATTAATAAAGGTTTTACACAAGTTATTTAAAGTGATATGGGCACATGGGATGTTATTTATAGTTTTATTATTAGTTAAGAGTTTTCCTAGTTTAATTGGTGCATTATCTATGTATGGGATGGTTTTATAGTAAATTTTATTATTATTTGGTACGACCGGGTATATTTCTTGCATTAGTATTTTTCGTAATTTATTCTGGTACAGTTTTGTGACAATTGATGGATTATAAATATAATTTATTGCGATTTGTTTTATAGTTTTTTTTTTCTTCATCTAAATTCAGTCTTTTTAGTGAAATGGTCAATGCTCTATGAATCATCGAATGGAAGGCTGCTAACTTATGGGACCAAGGGTGTTGTGAATGACTATTAATTATTAAGGCGACAAATGTGTCTTTTCTAAATATACTAAATTTATGATTATTGTTTCTGCGTGATGTCTAAAAAGTTTATTTTGATATCGGATTCTACTTCTAAAGTTAATTTTATATTATTGTATAGGGAGTTGGCAAAGTAGACAAACTGGTCTAATTGTCGCTGTGTACCTGTCCAGCAGATCAGGATGTCGTCTATGTATCTATAATACTATACTACATTGGTCGCTAATTTACTGTTTAAGAGGCTGGTTTCTAGATTGTTCATGAATAACTCGGCTAACAGAGGACTGAGGGAGAGCCCACTGCAAGGCCATCGACTTGTAGAAAAAATTTATTATCGAATAAGAAATAATCCATTAGGATAATAAAAATAGTCTATGAATAATTTAAACAGGTATATAATTTCCGATACTTCCCTAGGGTTAAACCGTCTCTTTTCTAAGATATCTAATATAATATTCAGGCAATCCTTTGGTGGTGGATATTAGAAAGTAATTTCACCATTTATAATTGGGTGTTAGGTGTTTATTTTGGATTTTATTATATAGATCAAGGGAGTTTTTAATGGTATATTTAGGCGCAAATCCAGTTTGATTTCGAAAGATCTTCTAATTTTTTGAGGATGCATTCATGTATGATATTCCGGTCGTATAGGTATATTTTGGTTATGAATTTGAGATTGTCCATAGAGTATCGGGAGTCTAGGGTTTATTTATATAACTTTAGGATTAGTGAATTCATTAGGAAATGTAATATTACAAGTTTTGATTATTTATTTTACGTTGTCTGCAAATGTTGTGGCGGGGTGCTTTTGTAGATTTGCGAAGTCTTCTAGTTTAAGTAAATCGTACACTTTATTTTTATATTCACTTTGGTCTAGGATAACTATAGTGTTGCCTTTATTTGCTTTAGCTAGGATGAGTTTATCTTTATTAATTTTATATTGTAGGTTAAGTTGTGTCAAAATTTCTTCATTAATGTGTGTTATGCTTTAGAGTATTCTTTACATATTATATCAGTAGTTTTGTGTTTAGTAAATGCGTCCTGGTTACTAAATATAATCGTGGTATCTAATACTAGATTACCTACTGATTCTAGGTTTTTTTCGGGAGGGTGCGATAGAAATATTATATTTAAATCCTTTACATAAAAGTTCTATTTCTTTATTATTAAATGTTGATTTTGAGACGTTTATCGTTCTAGTATAAAATGTTTCTTTGGGTAAAACTTTTGGTTTCTAGGTTTTGGCGTTTATTGTTTTTTAATTGTTTTTAATTGCTTATGTATTAGTTTTTTATTATGGCACTACATCATTTCTAATTTTATACTCTAATGTATCAAATCTTACAGGGTGAAGGAGATATGTTAAAGTAGAATGTATTACTTCAGGCTGAGGTTTATGTTGTCCCGCTTGATGATTGTTTCCCGAACTTCTTCCTTCAGCCAAGTGATGACCGCTTTTGCTGTTGCTTTGTGGGCTGCTCGAGTTATTCCACTAGTCTTAATGTTCACATGACTTGGTGTAAGTTTAAACTTTATGCACGTTTTGTTGAACCAAATGCTTTGTACCGAGTTCTGAAATTTAATTCTGAAAAAAGAGACACCAACGATAATATATTAAATGCACAACTCAACACAATATTATCACCATTATTTAATATCTTTTAGACATAATATAGTTAGACAACATTGATACTTAATATCTTCTAGAGATAATATAGTTAGACAAAATTGTTTCAGCCCCGCTCCACAGTTAAGGATACACAACAAAAAAGAAAACAAAAAATGGGAGATAACTATAATTAGTTATATAACCTTATTCCAACCATCAAACATCCTTGTTATTGTATAAATATATTACTGAGACTAACATTCATTTAATTTTATTACATACACCGAAACATTTGCATTGTATAACCTCCTAGAATAATATCAATTTAATTTATTACCCTCACTAAAATACTTGTATATTGTATAACTTTCGAAAATATAATAAAAACTACACAGCTCTTCTACAATAAACTCATTAAAGTAAGCAGTGGGAAAACCCGCGCAAACCCTGCTTCCGCTATTGTTTTGTGTAATATTTAAATGCTGTTGGAAGTTTCTAAGTATTAATCTTTGCTAATAGCCCACCTGAAGATGTTGTAATACAACGAAACCTAGGTCGTGGCAAAGAATTTAAATAAAGTAGAAATTGTACCACATCACGTAGTTTCATTTTATAGCCATATATGTAATTTTATTTAGTCATTATCATTTATAACATTTACAACTTTTGGATCTCACATACAGGGAAGAATCGATTATAACATAAAGGCTAACAATAAATACTATGCCAAGTTTTGTATTCGAGGTTACTAAAAAGTGAAGCAAAGAAACACAAATTGCTGGCAGCTTTGCGAAAAGACATACATAAAGCAAATATGAATAACCTTAAAGCATATTGCTAAAGAGTAAAAACATTTATTAAGAAAAACCTTTTGATTTGCTTGAAAAAACATATACGTGAGTTACTTAACAACTAAATTCTTTAATATCGTTGCAAGTGAATTTTCCAATTAATAAACAATCCGAGAAGGTTGCAATTATAAAGGTTCGATCCAAAGTGAAAAAAGGCGTTGATGTGGCTGTCAGATAAAACTTTAGTATTGGTGGTATGTTTAATCCGCTAAAAGTAATATTCAAATGAATAAGACAAAATATTGAATTAGCAGAAAGTCGTTCTGCCGGCAATGTTTTTACTATTTCTAAAATTGTTACATCAACTCGATTCTTTTCGTGGTATTATTAAATTTTATAGCCAACATCAGGAAACAAAAGATTATTGCCACTTAATAGACATACAAAACAGGAAAAAGGAAGTTAAACAGTGTGGATTTCGGAAAAACACGAATGATAAAATAATCATGGAACTTCATCACGTAACATCTTCGGCCACTGAACACGTTGTATTTTATTTATTACATTCAAGTTAGAAACAAATTACTTACAAGACAATATATAAATTACAGAACAATATCCGAATGTCAAGTTACAGTCCAATAATAAGTCATATCACAATTTTTTGGCCATTTTTATGAAAGTGGTGCAATACATAGTTGTAGAATTAATGTTGGACTGGTTGAGACAAGTGGATAATTTTTGAGAAATATCTCTAAGGAAAACTTTGATGTAGAATCCGAGCACATGATCTCTCGATGTCACCGAACAGAATTAGCGAAAATTAGAAAGTATGGATCACGATGACTGAGTCGCGGCTTATATACGCCTTGTCATAGACTACAAAAAATATACAGATGAAGCAACCTTAGACGCTTCCTGACGGTTTGAGTTTCCTATGCAAGATAACTTTACGCAATGATCCCCTTTCTAATTTCATCTAGATCTACATTTGGTTTTACCTTAACATGATATGTTTTACACTTAATTTACATTTTACATATCACAAGACTTCGATTAACAGGTTGATAGAACTTCATTACATAAACATGCTCTCCTAATTAGAACATTTTATCAAGTGTAGGTTCCCAATATGAGATAATTTTACATGACACATTACATGATAGCTGTATCTAATTATAATTATACCATAACACTTATTCCAAATTTCCAGAGGTATGTGTCTAGTTTTACTTAAATGTATATTTAACATATTATAAGTAAATTTATGTTAAATTAAAACACATCTGATTTTACATGAGTTTGCAATTTTTACATGTCGTATATTGCTTTATATTAAACTAGAGCTCTTATTCGTAAATGCATGTACCTGAGTTTACTTTTCGAAGTAGAATTAACCAACTTTACTAACACGTAACAGTAGCAATGAAGTCTTAGCATCAAAGCGACAGTTCATATGTGCCTATATGTTATTGACGGATAAGAAGAGATTTTTCTTTATGATTAGATAGTGCACACGAGCAATGTAGAGTACTGTTAACACATAGAACAGTTAAAATATCTGAATAAGTTAAAAAATTATGGTTAGAAAGAAATTATTATTGAATAAGGTTGAGTACCTACAGACCGTCAATATTTATTTATCAATTATTTTATTGAATGCTGCTACTCAAGTATAGACAATTGTACTTAATTTCTTTGTGTTTACATTTATGTGGAACTCTAAAACACTTTTATTATCAATATTAATACACATATTTTTTATTAAAACTCAGATCACAAAGCAACCGTTTCCTGCGATTTTGTTGGAACCTGTCAGTTTGTTTCTTGATGTCTACGCCATATTGAAAGGTACCTGACTCTTCATTCTCATATCCGATGAATATTCCTTGTCATACTCTTGGTCTATGGCTATGTCCGTTGACTTTGATTCGATTTTAGAAACTTCGAAATCCCGAGACGTACTTTATTCGCACTTTGACTCTATGAGATTCAATGGAACTTGATTTCTTTTAAAGGTAGATTCCAGAAGAACAGTGTCTATAATTTTATTATGATTCTTGAATTAGATATTAACAATCTGTACCCTTTCGTGTTTTCACAGTATCCGATAAAGATTGTCTTTTAGGGAGATGAATCATAGATTCGCAGACGAATATTCCCATGATAATGGTTGGTTTCTTTCCCGACCACACCACTTCTAGAAATCTATATTCAGAGTCCATGTTGGAGCTCTGTTGGTGGGATGGGCGGTCGTATATACTGATTCAGCCCAATATTGCTTTGGAAAATTGGCGTCAAAGAGCAAGCAAGCACTTTGCTTTTTCAACCAGTATCTTGTTCATTGGTACCACTACTCCGTTTTGTTCGGGTGTATGCAGGGTGGTCGTTTGATTTATTATCCCGGTATTCTTTATGAACTTAAAGAACTCTTTATTTATTTATTCGAGCTTTTTGTTTGAGTGAAGGTTTCACATTGAAATCACAAACATCGAAAGCGAGGTAAAGTGTCTTCACATAATTCACTAATATTAATTGAAAAATTAACGGGTCGTCATATAAATTGTTGAAGGTGGTCATAAAGGTTTAGTTAACAATATGTACCGGCAGACTATATGCTATTGTCATGTATACATATCCGACGTTGATGAGCAAAGTATAGTCAACAATATGTACCGGCAGACAATATAAATAGTCATATTTACATATCCAACGTCGATGAGCAAGGTGCAGCCAACAATATGTACCGGTATATCATATGAAATTGTCATGTATACAGATCCCACGTTGATGAGCATGGTTTGATCAACGGTACATGTTGTACCGTCAAACAATATACAATAGTTATATTTACATATCCGACGTTGTTGAGCAAGGTTTAGTCAGCAATATGTACCGGCAGGCTATAAGCAATTGTATGTGTGATAATGTTTAGAAGGCAAATTAACGCGACTGCCTCTTAAATATAAAGATTCGACAATAACAAAAGTACGGAACATAGCGCGCTCGGATATTTGTGATCTAATGGTAATCACATCGCCCGGTGGAACGAGATACTTTTTAACATTCATAAATTACTCGAAAAATCATTTTGTGTACTTCTGAAAAGGAAATCGATAGCACTAGAGAGATTCAACAAATTGAAAAATTAATTGAAAATATATTAAAATTCCGCTCAGTTTTTCAGTCCCCTTGATTGATCAGTCGGCTCAGGAATTCAGTCCGCTCGGTTATTTCGTCGGCTCGGGAAGTCAGTTGGCTCGGTTATTGAGTCGGCTCGAGAAGTCAGTCAGCTTAGAAAGTTAGTCGACTCAGTTATTCAGTCGCCTCGGTTTATCAGTCGCCTCTGAAATTCGTCTGCTCCTGAACTCAGTCTACTCGGGATGTGAGCTGGCTCAGAAAGTCAATCGGCTCTGTTAGTCGGCTCAGAAAATCAACCGGCTCGGGAAATAAGTCGGCTCAGGAAGTCGGTTGTCTCAGTTACTATATATAAGATATATAAATATATACTTTTATATATATATATATATATATATATATATATATATATATATATATATATATATATATATATATATATACATATATATTTATTCTGATTCCTCGTGAAAGAATATCTCATCAAATACCCATGTGGTTCTACCAGAGCAACAATAATTCAACATGTTTACATTTGACCAAATCTAGTGCATTTTAAGCAACGAGATGTTTTCTGAAGATGATGTTTATGTCCTTTCCCTTTAAAATGTCTCTGACTCGATATCGCAGTTATAAAATGTTTGCTTTGACCGAATCCGCATTTATTTTCACACCTAAACTTTCGATTGCTATGATCATTGGCTTCTATGATTCCATTAGACCGGAGACAGTCTACAGCAAATCCGATATTTCGGAGTGTCGTGGTTATTATTCTGCTGACGTTGTCTTCTATGTTTAGACATTCCGCAGAATTGTCGTATACACATTTCTAAACTACCCCACGCCCCGTGGTAGCCTATTGTCGTCGAAACCACGTGCTAGATTACTCCAGACTTCTTTTGTAGTCTGAGCTTCTTGAATGTGAACGTAAAGTATTGCGTCAGTTAACAAAATAATTTTGTTCACGTTTTCTTATAGTCCTCACTATTCTCAAGACAACAATTTTATGTTTTGGAGATATCTTTTTAAAACAAATCTCCGAGTGGAATAATTTTTACGACAGTTTAATTTTTCGATTGATATTAATAAATTATTAGAAGATATTTAACCTTGTTTCATATTTGGCAGTTTGTTCATCGCACATACATAAGTTATACCGTATTATTTTACACCTTTCTTGGTTTTTAATTATTGAACTATTTAATTATCGAACTGGACCTATAAACTGTAGAATTAACCTTGAATTACGCGGTTCCACGTGAGTATTTTTGATATATTCTTTGATGAGTAACTCCGACAAATAGCCAGCTATAAAATTAATCTTGATATCCCTGGGTAGAAGTAGTGTAAGAGAGGAAGTCTAACGACTGAGTTACGGCTTTTATGAGCCTCGCCAAAGACTACAAGGTTTATAAAAGTATAGGTGACGTTGGGATAGCCTAAATATTTTAACAATATTACTAATTTTCTGAACAAACCTAGGGCATCGCGAAATACATCTTTTGGCTTGCAATGAATATATTTTTCGGCATACCTGTTTGAAAAAACATATGATCTAAATGCTGATACTTTGACCTCAAAAATAAAAGCATGCTGTCCCCGTAAAACATTAGTTGGGTTACTACCTGGCCTACCACTCTACAAGCCACGCGCCGCCAATAAACTTTTAGATTAGTTAACGCTCAATAATCTTAAAGTTTATAAATAATCATAAAAATCAAGTAGTTTATTTTAATTCATATTTTATACTCTAAGACAATTAAGGGAAACATAACATTAATTATCTACTACAGTGCTCAATATTTAAATATATTAAGTTAGCTTACATGTGAACAATGAATTAATAAAACTGAAGGAAGAAGGAAGAACAGAGAACAGAGCTCCATAAATAGATCTGATTCCTAAACGGTATACAGTTCATACGACAAGACGAAAAGAAAAAAAATATTACAATAATACTAACAAAAAAACTAATTACAATAATACTAACAAAAAGAGTCCAGATGAAGCAGCCGAGTTGCGGATATTACGATTTCACTAAACGACATTACAATTACAAACATTCCCATTACTATAACTGCCTATCGTCATTTTTTGATATTAAGTTATATATTTATCCTATCGACCATATTTCGTGTTTGCATCCAATATAGTTTTACATAAATTTTCCACATTTCCGTAATAAAGAGTCAATTTAATTTGAACATTCATCGTGAATGTGCTAGCTGCAGTTATCCTATCACATAATACTGAGTGTCCACCGGCAGGTGGTGTACGGCAGGTGCTGTGGTCTAATTACGAAAGTCGACACGTGGCTAAGTATGGGACATTGCACTCATTGTCTAAGTATACACGCTTTTTGTGCTAAAGCATTTGTCGACTAACCTAAACGCATCGATGATGATTAACCTAAATATCCTTTAATATATTATTGAACGGTAACAACTACAAGAGTTTGACATTGTACAAAATTGTTTTAGATTATTGCAAATAATTGACTTACCGACAACTTTACAGGACCCTAAATTTGAAATACCTGAAATCATGCTAACGTAGTGGTAGATATTACTTCTTCTTCTTCTTTGTCGTTACACTTTTGCAGAGTGGTCGTTGTCGTCACGGCGACATTAGAGGCCTTTTTTACAATGCGATGCCACTCTTCTTGAACTCTCGCTCCCCTTGTCCGTTGAAGGTCTTCTTTATTTGATCTGTCCACGTCATTGGTAATCTGTCGCGTGGTCTGATGCCTTCGACTTTGCCCTGCACTACTAGGCCCTCAATGGATTCGCATCCGCGCCGTGTTATATGTCCAACGAAGACAAAAAAAATATTTAAAAATCTTAATTTGAACTATTAATTTTTACAATAAATATTATAATATAATATATATATATATATATATATATATATATATATATATAATATATAAATAATAATTGGGTTGGCTTAAAAGTAATGAGTGTTTTTTCAATATTATCTAGAAAATATGGGAACCTTCTAGAAGCTTTTATGATCGAAGATATACAATATCGGCGCGGCACGCTCTCATTGATTCAGTAGTAACAAAGACGCTGCACTATTAACACACATAACATATAGAGGACATCAAGAGGTATGTGAGACACTGTCTACTCTATAAGTATCAATCTGGTCACTCTGCTGCCGAAGCTAGGCCTTACATATGGCAATGTGAAGCTCCTGAAACATTATTTGAAGCTACTGCAAAACGATTCTAGCAGTTTCGCAGCGGCGATTATTCCCTGAGTGATCAACCATTCTCCGATCCACCGTTGGAACTGGATAGCAACAGGTCAAAGTTGTTAAGTGAAGAAGATAGCCGATTAACGACACGCCGGCCAGCAACTGAACTCGGATGCTCTCATGGAACTATATACAATCATTTACACCGCCTGGGAAAAGCTTAAAATATGTTGCGTGGGTGCCACGTGAACTTAGGCCGGACCAGCAGTAGCCATAGCCTGGTTCTCATATAGCCAAACAGACCCGCCTTAAAGGTTTGGATTTTGGTTGGATACAGAATCCGCCATATTCCACAGACCTTACACCCACTGATTATTATTTTTTAGAACGCTCAGCATTTCGCTCACGCGAAAAAAAATTGATGATGAAAACCACGTACAATAGAACTTACGCTAATGTTTTTAATTCCAAGCCACCTGAATTCCATGCAGATACTATCCACTCCCTGCCAGTGCGTTGAAGACATGTAGTAAAAAATTATGGTGATTATCATATCGACGATTAATTAATTTTAAATTGGACATATAATAAAAAAATTATAACATTAATGACCGCCCATTACTTCTTAGCCAACCCGATCATTTAAATGACGCGCAGTTAACTACCTTCTTTATCGACCCGCGAGCCAAATGATCCACCGTTCAGGGTTATGATTGCCAGTGGTTGTCATTCCCACACGTTTCTCATATATTTTTTTGCATAAAAAACGCCGAATATCGCACCGTTTGAGAGAAATTCAAATAATTTCATCGGGAACTATGATCCTTGATATCGTCAAAGAAATACCAACTAATTATCTATAAAACAAAACAGAAGATTCAGAATAATGGGAATATCGTGGTGTTTCAGATAGTACAATGAACTACTATGAAGAAAATTGTTGAATACTAGAAACTGCAATTAGACTGAAGATGTTGTTGGTGTTTTCAGAGCTGATTAAAATAATGTATGATGGAATTTTTGAACTAAAACTTCTTTACGCACGCTTGACTTGGGGAGTAAGCTGGTGAATGCGTGACGAAAGCGTTACGAAAAATGTGATCGAGCGAGGCGAACGGAAGTTGAGAGAGAGATATAAGTTAGTGAAGACAGAAAGAGAGAGAATTACGTTTCGTATATTACTGTAGCGACAAGAGAGAGAGAGGTGCGAGCACACATTTTCTTTCTCTTTTCCTCTCATAGCCAGTGCATGATATATATATATATATATATATATATATATATATATATGTATAAATATATAAATATATGCGAGTTTGTTAGCGTTACGCGAACGGTGATTTTTTTATTTTTTTATTATTGTGTAATTTCATTTCGTTCTTGAACAATTTTATAAATTATTATTTTGTTCAATACATTAAATGTTCTACGTTTAAAGGGAATAAAATTGTAAATTCATTTTAAAGTCCATATTTTGTGAATTTGAACTTTTACTTCAGTCATGTGGTCTAAAGCACACTCGTTTTTTTTTCTAATTAACGTTTTTTTATTGATTCTGCCTTATTGATTTAAAACTAGCGATATTTTTAATCGATAGAAAATATATTGGTCACAATATGTCGATATACTTTCTATCACAAAACTTGGTAACGGCGAAATCATAAAGCGAAGCTATTTATTATATTTCCACCTGAAGCTGAACTGTACTATTTTTATGAAAATTTAATAATGGTGATATGTATTCTGTATTAAATAATTAAACAATATTCGATCAAAATATTAAAAATGGAGGTTGAAAATAGAAATAAGTAAAATGACATAGCCAATTTTAATGTGGACCTTTGCATAGTTTTCCAATATCCACGTACATAATTTTTTTTACTGTTTTCTATTCTGGGTATTTAAAAATCAATAATTTAAAAGAAATATGTTTCAAAAGCTCAAAGTTTCCTCAAAATTAACAAAATATTTATCTGTTTCTGTACAACGCTAAATATTATAAATCTATATAATGATGTGCGTAATATTTTTCAATATAATAACATAATATTTAAAAAAATATTCACTTCATGAAATAATAAATATTTAAACGTTAACAGTCATATAATATCAAGGGATAATCAAAATATTAGAAAACAATACAAAAAATAACACAGGGCACTACGTAACGAAGAAACTGGACTGGCACTGTCATGTGTCTGCTAACCACTTTCATTATAAGTACTTTTATTATAATGAATTTTTCTGGTATACATTATTTATCGATATAATTATCTTCTTAATTTAAGAATTACGAATAGTAAAAATACAAAATATGGCAAATACATTTCGCAATAACAAATGCGATACATTAGCATTTGACAGTTACTTGACATTTCTTGTTTAAAATAATAATACGTTGATGATCTGGGTAGTAATTGATAACTATATTAATTTAGATGATATTATATAAAGCTATAATAATATTATATGAAGCTATAATGATGAACTGTTTATTACGGCTCTGACGAAAATAACCAGCGGTTGATTCGTCCTACTGTTCGCAATAATGCCTTTGACTTTTTTTATATACATTTTGTCGTAAAATTACTTACTCTTTACGAGATAATCGAAATATATATAAAACTTTGAATGTGAAAACTAGTTATGTTTTATGCATATAAAATATTGCTCTGTGCACAGTGTATTCACTCGTGCACTTTAATGCTAATTCACTTTCGCCCGAGTGTCTCGACGAACATTTCACGATAATCTGGGCATGAATACGGCTACGATGATCTATCGAAATTCTCGGTGAATATGAAAGGCACTGAAATCGGTGGAGCATCTACTTTGTTGAACTTATTTAATTATCCCAATATTTTATAAAAAAAAATCATAACTAATATTTCGTCAAAGTTTTATTAATATATTAGAATACAAAATAAAAATGGTGCTCTATTTTGAATGGCGACTTGCTGCTTTCTAAATTCCGAGAAAAAGTAACGCATTGCCAAAATCTAAACGTAAAACTGTAACTAAATTCACACAATTAATACAAATTCAAAGGACGTTCCTTATAAGGATTATTTACAATATTTTCTTTCCTTGTAAGGATCTGTATTAATACATTATTTTTAAAATATTACTTTTTCTATGTTGTGATTTTTTAAAATCTCCTGATGAGTAC
This sequence comes from Druceiella hillmani, assembly GCA_039881145.1. Lineage (NCBI taxonomy): Eukaryota > Metazoa > Arthropoda > Insecta > Lepidoptera > Hepialidae > Druceiella > Druceiella hillmani. Next base: position 19,065,389 of record JAYKKI010000021.1, on the reverse strand, counting down.
GGTGCCGAAAAAATAGGAAACCTTAGAAGCAAAATTATTTAGTATTTGTCCATCTATCTGTCACATCAATAACTTGAAGTTGGTAATATAAGTATACAATGTTCATAGGTTTGAGACATTTAGTGATTAAATATAGCAAAGGCATAAAAAGGCATAAAAAGCGCCATTTGTGCGGTAAAGTGTTGCCACTCAAAAAAAAAATACAGCGTGACAGCTGACAGTTCAGTGTTAGTAAAAATGGAGCACTACACAAAAGAACAACGCATTTTTATTGTTGAGCAAAATTTACAATTTTTAATTATGTGTACAGTGTTTTCTATCAAAATTAATTCTTGCGTGAATTTTGGGACACCCTATACTTGTTGATAAAACCTAGGTATGGAAAACAAGCATGCTTATACATACGTTGTGTTTTTAATTATCGAGAGCAATATCTACTATGTTGTACGTCATTAAAATCATTTTTCAGTTTGTTAAGTATACACTGCTTTTCGTTAGAAAACAGAATCGACAAATTTCTTTATAGTAGAACTTTCAAATAATATTATCCATGTGTATCATAAAATTGTAACAGAGTGAATCCTGTACGTGGAAAATATTTTAAAAAGAGTGATTAATTCAACGAACAGAACGATAATAGAAGCCAGAAAAACTTTTTTAGAATTTTTATCTCTCTGTTACTAATGCGTCCATCACGCGAAATTTACTAGATGGGCGGAAATTTGGTAAGGTAATACACAAGAGCAACATATGAGAGAGAGAAAAATTCTAATAACTTTTCTTATGAAGTTCACACGAAGTCGCGGGCACAATTAGTTTCAAATATTTGCAAACTTACCGCTACTTGAAACCAATTTAAATTGGTTATGTCTAATGTTTGATTAATTTTTAAAGCAGGGAAGTGTAATTAGAAGCAGACAGGTAAATAAAACAGGAACGCATAACATAATTGAAGATGATTTAATAATATTCGGTATAACTGTTGAATTGTATTGTGGCAGAGTAGTCGAAAATTCGGGTTTTGTTATGTAGTTAGATAGAATTTAAATGTGATACTGAATGAGTTGGTTTATTTCCATGTATCTTGAACGTTACCAATTTTGCAGTAAAGTAATAAACAAATATTTTAAATTAAAACAATATGAAATACGAGAACTGGGTAAATTATTATCGAAAACATGCCGTAGATATGTTCTTGTATGTAGACGGAGAGTATTATAACATTATAATTTCTTTAAGGTAAATTTTATTTTTTTTTATCTTAACCTTTTCTGACTACAACACGTAAACTGATGAAGTATATATTGGTTCTTTCATAATCGTCTTGCCAATGACGACAACTATAACAATAATATACACATTGTACGCAACCGCAACACGGACAGGGAATAAATTAAAACTGATTAGCACGAAATGAATCTTAATGTTGAATCGTTCCAGAGATATCTATATAAGTATAGTGCCATTGTATCTACCTATTATAATTACCTTTGTTATATAAACATAATTGTATTCATTACTTTACATAAACTCCAAGCTATTTAAGTATTGTCGTATCAATATACATGCATGCAAATTGAATCATTTTTTTAATTTGTTTAAAAAATAATAAAATAAGATAACGCCACAACAAGATTACATCTACGGTCGCGTACAGCCGGTCATGTGACTAACGAAGTAGTTTCGTTTAATTGCAATAGATGGCGCACAGGAATTGACGTTGTCATTCTTTATTTGGTTTAATGTTCCTTTGGCCGTATCTTGATATACGGCCAAAATCATTGGAGATCAATTATAGCAGTTCACCAAAAAATAACCCCGCATATGATACCGTTTGATACATTATAAAAATAATTGAGAAATACTCATAAATTATTGATGTATTGTCCCTGAAACCCATTTCAAAAATTTTCAAAATTCTGAAATACTTTAAGTAAAGGTCAAAGTGCGATAATTTGAAAACGGTCTAGAAGACGATTGGCTTGCAATGAAAAGCTATGAAAAAAATTGATAAACTACTCATCTATTAAACCGATACTGAGGGTGGAAACTGATTTTCAGCAAACAAATACTGATTTTACTGACAAGACAATCGACAATTTTCACTTTAGCTGTATAAAGAACATTTATAAATCAATGGATAAAAATAAAAGCAAAATATTTATTTAATGATTGGCTTTCACCATCCTCATAGCCAAATGAACTTTAGGTCTAAAATCTGGTCATACATTAAATAGGTACAATTTAGTAAAGTTCTAGTAAATCTGCTATATTATTTAAGCTAGCTTTTTTCTAGCTTAATCAAATTTTGAAGAATTAACTTAAGTTTAAAGGCTTTATGAATATGCTACCCTTAAAAAATATATACAATTATGTCTATAAATGTATCTTGCAGCCAACTGTACATTTGTCACCAAAATTGAGTATGTATTTCAAAATACTGATTTCATTAACAATTTTAAAGAAACTGACTTTTACAAATCGTATTTAAAAACTAATAAACTGACATTACTAACTGGTTTCAACCTCTGCACGTGAAGCTTTTAAATACTTTTTCACATTTAAAACACTTAAATGTTTTGAATGTGAAAATGTATCTATTTCAGAGTCGGAGAATAGATGCTCGGAACATCAAATGCTGCATTATCCACAATTAAATAACTGGTAATTTAATATTCATCTATGCTAAATTAAATATTATCAAAAAATTGTACTTGCGAAGATATATCGTTTTGTTGTCCGGCCAAACTAAAACACTACACCAGCGCCACAACGTGCAAGCAACAACATTCAATCCTGTTTCCCACTAATAAACTACAGTAATGCCAACATATTTACAAGATATATGCATTATAAATCCTCTGACTAACAAGCCTTGATTTTATGGGTCTTAATAAAAGCCAAGTCTTAAACTAAGCCTTGCTAAACCTGAACATAAGGCCATTTTAAAAATTTTATTAATAAACACGGAGTAATAATCTATACAGTCGCCAACATAATGACATAAAAACTAGTATCGGGACGTATATACACATCCTTATAATTACTTAAAGTTGCGATGATATTGCCATACGGGACTGGGATTTTTTTAGTTGAACCATGTATATTGTTAAAATGTTTATATGCGTTAGAAAAAAACGGAATCTGTTATGTGGGATGAAGAAGAAAACGTAAGGCGAATTAAATTGTTCCTGATCAAATTATGATTAATATATGTACATATACATATATATATATATATATATATATATATATACATATATATATATATATATATATATATATATATATATATATATATATATATATATATATATATTAGTAATAATATTAAGAAACACATTTCTGTTTATAGCAACTTTTAAGAGATGTTCTTAAAGAAAACATTGAGGTTATTTCAAAGAATAGTTTGGAGGTCAACATTAATAAACTGAAAATAAAAAACGTGGATAGACGCTTATTGCAGATATGTTATTTGGATTAATTTAACTTCATTTTTAAAGTTATGTCATTACACGGTTTCTTTTATGAACTTATTTTCTCACACTCGATAACGACATCGAACGCTACTTTACATCGTTCAGCTGAAATTTATTTTTCATAACGTTTAATTTATTTTCAGATTAAATAATCTAAATGTAAGGAAAAGGGCATTAATTGAAGTCCAAACGCAGTGGAAAATAATGAAAATGGAGTGTTAAAAATTTATCGGAAACTAGCAATAAATTAAAGTCTTGTTATTATTGTAGGTAATAGTTGTTTGGTTTTTCTGCAGAAAATAAATAAAATGAACAAGTAAATACTGAGGCTTTGTCGGAACTAGAAAAAACTACAGGTATAATATATACAATTATTTGTAACATTTGCATAATATCAGGAGAGGATAAAACAATTTAATCTGGATTGAATTAATTGGATTTTTTGCTTGCTTTTTCAATTAATATAATTTTGCATTATCATCCATAAAAAAATTAACTCAGCGGTGAATTAAATAGCAATAACATTATAATTATATATATATATATATATATATATATATATATATATATATATATATATATCATTACGTCTGTTATTTTACAGGTACAAGGGAATGTAGAATTAACACAAGAGAGCGATTCTACAAGCGCCACCAAAGACGAAAGAAAAACGGTAAAACTTAGTTCTAATCTCTCAGAGAAAATTGAAAAATTTTAAACCAATATTTAATGAAGAAAATTGCTTATAATTACAAGATGCTGAATTGCCTAATATTTTCGTCTGCTAGCTTCATTCGTTACATGCAGGAAAGGATTTGTTGGTGTAATTTAAAAATATAATCATTCTTTGATACAATGCTATCAAACTTGTATCCATTTCCCTAAAACCTTATTGGCTAAAAGTCTTAAATATTGAGTGTTCATTGTTTAAAAAAAAATAGGTGAAATTACAAGATGGCGGTACATAATTTTGTCAAAATTAGGCATTTGGACTACACATAGAAAATTAAGTAAAATCAAATGTTCAAAACGAAACAAGCTACGGATGCCAAAGAACATATACTTAATTTAACTGAAAATTTTAAAAAGTTAGATAGTTTATATAATATGAAATTTTATATTTCTCTCTATTCATATATTTCTTTATAATTGCTATTTACATTTTTACAGTTGTCTTCACTATATATATATATATATATATATATATATATATATATATATATATATATTTACACTATTTGATCTTACTTTGATATCGGTTTGGTAGGCTGCAAGTTTTGTAAATCTTTATCTTTTATTATATGGTATTTGTTCTCTCCATTGAGAACCTTTACCAATGTCAAAGGTGGAAAAAAGGTTATGCAACATTGATTAAATCATATTTAGTTATATTTTTCATTGTTGCTTGTTAGCAAAAAAATAAAGTCTACAATAAAATAGAAATTAAGTAAGAGGTTCGCTATAGTTAAATGAAAAAAAAATTAAATTACGATATACCGAGTAATACAAAATAAGCATATACAAATACACTAACAAACATAAAAACAAAAATAAAAACGAATATAAATGTAAAAGATTCTACATTTTGATGTCGTTCTTTCTTATGTACTGAAAGATTAATTCTAAATTGGGTTTGTTGGCAATAGAAAATAGTGATCTTATGTTATTGGGTAATTGAATTTTATATTTTAATAATTTGTAAATAAACGTAGGAAATCTATTATTTAATGGACATGCAAAAATAAGATGATTTAGATCACCTTCTCTGAACCCACAGTTGCAAATTGAAGATTCTCTAACACACAGCCTAGCCAAATGGGTAGGAATAGAACAATGACCCAAACGCATACGAGATACCACGGAATTTTCCTTTCGAGACATAGTGAATGTTTAAAACCAAGGTTTTGAGGGTATAAAATATTGGATCTGAAAATACACTGCACCCATCTTTCCCTTTGATCTTTCCCACACCCTCTGCCAGTCAGATGTCATCCAGAAACGAGTCAGAGAAGGAGATCTTCAATGAAATTAACAGTCAAACATGCATCTCCGCTCAAGGCGCTGAACCGAGCTTTTGCATTCAATATTTCATTACCTACCATGCCACAGTGACTAGAGATCCATGCAAGAACGACATCGGATCCCGATCTCTCCAAATCAAGCGTAAGTTGCTTGATCTTGAGAATCAGGAAACTACAGTTCGAAGAAAAAGGATTAGCAAGAAGAGACTGTAAACAACTTAAGGGATCAGAGAAGATAAGGAGCTTGCGAAACTTTCTAAGTAGAGCATAATTTCAAGCCTCCACAATAGCACGGCATTCCCCGAAGAAAACCGAACATTCCTTAGGAAGGCGGAAGTGTCCCGAATGAGCGGTGATTGGACAGTAAAATGACGCTCCGACATAGCCACCTCTCAAGGTTTTTGATGCATCTGTATATATTAACGTCCAATCCATCCAAAAAGGATGCAAGGTTGAATTGAACAGCGAATTGGCATTTTTGGACTCCTCGTCAATTCCAAAACACAAATTTACATTTGGCCTGTGAAATACCGAGTCAAATTGAAAACTATCGAGAGGGAGAGATAAACGAGGTTAGAGAGAGATTTGAAATTTTGGAAGCTAGCGATAAGTAGAGGTCGGGTCTTAGAACACCAAAAAGACGCATGCTCAATAAGCCTGAAGAGAAGGGCGAGTTTTGAAAAAAGGGGGTGAGTAGAAAACCTAGCTACCAATCCACCAGTAGATAACAAATACTAGTAGATAACAATCAGCTAGGTATTTTCGCCGAAGGTTTAAAGGAGGATCAACTCATTCTACTTGTAGGGCATTTATGGGACTGGATTTCGTTGCACCCGCTATGATCCTCAGTGCTTGAGACTGAATGCGGGTCAATTTAGTAGCACTGGATTTGAAAATGGGATCAAGGAGAAATTAACCAGTCTAGATGAATACAAACTAGAGCGTTATATATTAACTTTAATATAGTAGGGTTCTCCACCACACTCCAGAAAGTGCGCGGAGAATATTCATATTACACTGGCATTGGGAGATGACATGTTCAATGTGAATGTTCCAGGATAATTTTGAGTCTAGGAACATACCTTAGAATTTTATATTGGAAAGAGTAGGGATCGAGGAGGAATTATAAGAAATAGGTAAGTGTGGAATAATTTTCCTTCTCGAGAAGACCACCACAGGGTTTTTGGAAAGAGATAAACCCATACTATGAGAGTTAACCCATTTATTAAGGTAAACGAGGGCAGAGTTCAAAGCAATTTCGACAACCATAATTGACTTATTAGAAGAATATAAAAGCAGATCATCAGCGTATATTGAAATACGACAGGAGGGATTTACTGTTGAGTGGATCTTATAGGAGTAAATATTGAAAAGTAAGCGACGTAAAACAGAGCCTTGGGGAAGACTCCTCTATATAGTTCTTGTTAAGACCAAGGGTTCTAAGAATGATAGATCTTTCTAAAAGAAAATTGGAGAAAAATTTGTAATCTTGATTGGGATCCCAAAATTATGAAGAATTTCTTCGATGATTGGAAGGTTTACGTTATCGTAGGCTGAAGAAAGATCTAAAACAGCAACAACGAGGAACTCTTGTCGAGAGAAGACAAACCTGATGTCAGTGGTTAGGACGCTGAGATTATCCATAGTACTTTTAGCTCTTCTGAAGCCAAATTGATGGTTTGGAGAAATGGAATGATGTTCCGTAAACCATTCTAATGGATTCTTAATTAAGAGTTCCGTAATCTTCGCCAAAACAGAAGAAAGAACTATGGGTCTGCAGGATGAACTTACATAGGGATCTTTACGAGGTTTCAGAATAGGAATTATTATTTGAGTTTTCCATGACTTTGGGATATAACCCAATTTAAACATATAGTTGATAAGGGATAGAAGATATTAGCGGGTAGATGGTAAAGTATTTTTCACCATTGAATATGATATTCCGTCAATACCAAGGGAAGAATCCTTAATATGATGCAAGGTGAATTCCAATTCATTAATAGAGAAATCTTCTTTTCAAAAATGGCTAGAGCTAGTAAAATTATATCTGAGAGGTATAATTTTACTAGCTTATCTTAATTTGGGACGGGCTTATTCAAAAATTGATGTACCCAATTTCCGTGTACGGATTTGGGAAGATTAGGTTGAAAAACAGACCGAAAGCGTTTTATATTAGACCAGATGACATGAGAGGGAGTAGATGGAGACAGGGAGTGACAGAATTTCTTCCGGCCTTCCCTCTTTTTTCAGGAGTATTCGTTCAGTCTGAGCTTGGATCTTTTGAAACAAGAGAAAGTTTGGTTCCGACATATTAGACATATATATCGCTTCAGCCTCTTTGCGGGCTTTAATCGCCGCAGAGCAGACTCCATCCCACCAAGGGGAAGAGGATCTGTAGTGGTGGTTAAATTTCTTAAGAGGGATAAAGTTCCGAGCGGACAGGTCTATAGCCCTTACAAATTGGTCATAGCAAGAGTCAATGCTATGCAGGTCTGCTGAATGGCGGAAATCCACTTCGGCATTGAGGAAAGTGCGGAATCCCACCCAATCTGCAATATGTAGGTTGTATTTTTGAAGAGAGGGAATTTTTTCAATATTTCAATTTAAACGAGGAAAAGAAACCAAAATAGGGTAATGCTTGTTTCCAAAAGACTCAGATAGAATATTCCAGGTAGCTAAGTATGCCAAGGATGAAGAGCAAAGGGAGATATCTATTAAGCTCGGGTTCTGAAATGGGACAGGAACTCGTGTTTGAGAATCATCATTCAGTAAACACTGGCCAAAGTCGTCCTGGAGTTCCATCAAAGAGACGCCTAGAGGGTTGCTTCTGGTGGAACCCCAAGACGGGTGATAAGCATTAAAATCACCCAAAATAAGATATGGGCCAGGAATTGGAGACATAATATTCCCGTAGTTCCATGCTACGGGACATGTGGGAAGGGGGACGTGTAAAAAATTTGGCGATATCTTTAACTCTCGCGGCAACAACATTGAATTGATAACTGCGGGAGCCAAGAGAAATCTGGGAGAAAGGAAGGGATTTGTCAAGTATCATCATCATCCCGTAAACAGGAATAGCCTCGGATCTTAAAACGGAATCCTAGCTTCAACCAAGTCCCTGAGATGGCATCCAGGGATGGAGAATACTTGATAAGGAGGTTTCCAACAAAGCGAAGATCTGTTTTGTTGGAAATAACATTGCAACTATTCCATTGAAAGACCCTCGCTTCTGTTGGTAGAGCCATTAGAAATAAGGAGTTGAAGGAAGATAAGAATAAAGGAGGCCACGTTCGATGATATTTGATTGGTGAACTGAGAATTTGACCAAAGTGGTCAATAGAAATTAAACACTACTCTTAGAAGAAAGAGTATTAACTGAAGGTTGTTGACTAAGATGAGGTATTCGGAAGTCTGCCCACACTTATTCTAGAGCCGAGCGGTCATAGTCTTGATTGGGACTGGTCGAAGAGTGGGGTCGTTTCAGGTCACAGTTTTTTTGTGAGAAGATTTGGCAGGATGAGACGGAGAGAACAAATTTTGGGAAGAAGTTGGAGAAGGAAGAATTTGGGGGGTTGAGCTGCAACTGAGGCGCATGCTTTTCTGGCAGAAGGGACCATTTTGGATGCTTCGCATGGGATATGTCTCTTTCAAACATTTCAAATTTGGTCTTTCGAATTCTGAAGAAACTCCATCAGTGGAAACATGATTTCCACTGCAAAAGACACATTTCGCCTTCTTAAAAGGAAGAGGACAATTTCTTCGACCGTAGACTTTGCCACATCGAAAATAACGCTCGGAAGATCTGCATTTTTCAGCAATGAAAATGTCCAAAACCTACAACACTTTGAAGCACTGAATAGTAGGGAATTCATATTTTGAAACTGGAAATGAGGAATATGCCATAAATATGCGTTGGAGGCGGATTTGACCATCAAAAGCGGTGACCATCATCTCCGAAGGAAAATATTTGGGTTGACCACCGATAATTTTTTTAAAGTTCAAGTGGCGAACTCTAATAACCTTACCGCACCCTTCTGGGATTTCAATGTTTTATAAGATCTCCTCGCCAGACCAATCGACTGGAATATTGTGAATAATACCCATACGACTAATATTAAACGGGGGGGTGAAAAATTTTTTCTGCCCCGTAAAAGCAGAGTAGTTTACGAGACGGTTGGTGGCGTCTGCAGATGAAAATTCTACTGAAATCCTGTTTCTGCCAAATTTGTTTAAATCCGTCTCTAAATATGCCATCAAAGTGGTAAATTTTGAAGACGGAACCAAATTTAATTGCATGAATCGAAAATCTGGAATTGGGCCCTGGTACTTTTCTTTGAAAGTACGTTTTCTTTAAACAATAAATGGTCCACGTCGCCAGAGACATATAAGCGACTCTCAAAAGAATTCAAATGGCGAGAGGAAGGAGATGAAGTCGGTGATGATGGAAGTACATTAGAATTTGCTTGTAAAAGAGGAGTGTGAAGGGTCTTGCGAAGAATTGTATCTTCTGTTTCAGTGCAGGAGGAGTCACAAGGATGGAGGGAAGTGAGATTTTTATATTTATATTTTTTACAATATGCTCTTTTACAATTTTTGGACTTGCACTTTAATTCCTGTTGAAAGTCCATTACCGTAACATAGTAGGACAAGCAAATAAATTATTGTAAAGTGGAGATTTAGAAGAGTCTTGTGGTTTTTGTGGTCCAAATCCATTTTCAGGAAGTTGAAGTATATGCAATTTGATAAAAGTACAATAAAAATAAGCAAAGGAAAAAACTTACCGAACATAATACTGATTATAACAATCGATTGAATACATCTTCGGACAAAAACTAAATGGAAAATTGATTTAAAATATAAACAACAGATAACTTATCGCAACAAAATACACAGAATATCAACAGAATAATAACAAGCAGCCAAAAACCTTCGTACTTCGTTTGACAGTTTCTATGGCGATCGTTTTGTACATTAGAAAATAAATTACTAAATGATAAGAAAATCAAATGATTCAGATATACTTTTTTATGTTTAATATATTTGACGTTAGAATATGATTTAAAGAGAGAGCTTAAAATATATATTTTTAATTTGCAAAATGTTTTTGTCACATTTCACCAACATTGTGTTTAATAGAATAGATTACGTTCATAATTTAACTTCTGTCCATAAATATAAGGAGACAATCTAAAACTAAATTATACGTGTCAGTTTATAATTAAAAATATATATGTTTTCAACATACTTATAATTTAAACTAATTCTGGAACTGCGTAAGTAGATTAATTATACTAAGGCTTCACTATCAAATTTCAATTTTTTATTAAATAATTTAATGGCAAATGTGATTAAATCCACATTAAAACAAAATATATGAGGGGAAGTGAATGACATATTTTTACCAACTAATATCATATTTTATAACGAATTGTCTAAAAAAATCATTAAGGAGCAAGAAAGACGGAGATATCAGTATAAGATCTGCGACGGAGTCTGTAAGAATTCAATAGTAAACCGACGCTCTCTGTCATTTGTCGATGTTACCAACTGTCAAAATAATTCTGTCATAACACCTCTTTAATTCACATTAATAATTACTCACGAACTCTAGAGGTGTAAAAAATTCTCCATAATTCACTAATTTATTTTTAGTTTTTTCTTGTCTATTTTACATTCGTGTGCATTAGTAAGTACAACTAGTCAGAAATTGGACATACCTTTTCAATAAAATGCACATAAAAAAATATAATATTGGCGCTGAGAGGACTTTCTGCACGAAAGGGCTGTACTAAAAAGGATGCATGACTAACAATCTAAAGAAATTATGGTAAATATATATTTATCATAATTTAAATTTTTACTGATTCGAGAGAGGGTTGTATTTAATATCTAAATTAACTTAATTTTTTGTCTCAACAAATACGCTATTTATCATTGTAGTGATTATACGGCCGTAACAATTAAAATTATTCATGGCAGCAAATAAACAATTTAACGAATTTCCCAATACAACACATTATAGAAGAGGGTGACAAGATGCGAAGTTAAACCTAGACATTCAAAGCTTACCGACATACATTCCACGAAGCCATCGGCACAGAGGTCCCGGTTTAGAATCCCGCATTAATCGTACCGAGAAGGAAGAGAACCTGTCGTTGCGGAGTCGTATAACGGTCACACTCATCACTGCGCCGCCTCAGACGTGCACTTTGCTGAACGTGATGCTTGATTGCTTTCGTTATTTTAATAAACGTTGTCCACTCGCCGAAACATGTGAGGTCTGACCGTTGAAAATCGACACGCGAATCTTTATTTTTCTAAGTCCCGTCATAAAAATATTAAAGAGAATGAGGACGGCCTAATTTGTTTCCATTCACTCTCAATCGTTTTATAAACATCGATCTATCAAATTTAGTAGGTTCCTAAATAATATAATAATGCGAATGTTTGGTGTATAACTTTGTAATTTCTAAATGGATTTACAGGAAATTTTGCATACAAATAGATTAAAGCCGGGATCGATTATATACTACCATTTATCTTAAAATCTGGAGCAACTCCTAAAGAATAGCATTAATCTTTTATGATGTTTATTAGGCTTATTCTAGATACCGTAGTAATAATCAATAAAAATTCTATAAGTAGAATATTCCGAAATCGGAGCGCCGTTCCCGTGAGATAGCAATTTCTCCTTTCCGTAACTCTATTATGATGTTACTATTTAACGCAAATGGATTTTCTTTATATTTTTTTAGATTCACTTTTTTTGTTATATTTTTATTGTCTAGTGTTTTTTTCATTGGTTGAAAGCTTTTTTATACACCGTATGTATAATTTTATTATTTTGTGGGATTAAAATATACTGGTTTTCTATATTTTTATAAACTATACCATTCGACATATAGTTAATTCTGAGGAAAGGACTGTGACATCAAATGGATTGCAACCATTCTAAAAACTTGTCCCTAGTACTTATTTATTGTGATCCTCTTAGAAACGAATAGTATACCAATCGAAATCATTGGGATACGTGCAATATGTGCTTAGGCCACGTCAGCAAACCCGCCAGCGGCAGTCTCAACTGCGACCAATGAAAATGGCAATTGCACGTGGATTGTGTTCGCACCTATTGCTCGTAGATCGGGTGAATGGATGGAGGCAAAATAAGACCAGGTAGGTAGCGAGTCAATTTTTAGATGACTTGACATAACATTTAGAGGATTATATTGGTTTTCACTACAGAGAACTATTTTTGAAGACAGATGAAAAATTACATTTTCTATTTTGAGACGCTTCACGTTTCCTCTTAAAACTACCCAACAATTTAGAACAATGACTTTAAGACTTAGTCTTTTTGTTTATTTTGTCCCTAAAAATATCGAACTACGACTAACTCCGACTAAGCGCAGAAATCTTTCAGACATTGTCCTCGATTGTTATTATTTCAACCCCTTTTGCAGCTACCCCGTTGTATAAAACCAGACTAAATGTAGTCTATGTTTGAATGCAGGGATTCAGTATACACAGGTTTTCTAAAATCGATCGGATAAATTCGAAATGTCGAAACAACAAACTCACAAACTCTACTACTTTGTTACAATTAAGTAATTAGTTAGATTACAAGATTTAATTAATTAGTATAGATTACAATTATTATTTATGTAAAATTATTATGAAAAAATACGTATGTAAAGAAACGGTTAATTTAAGAATTAAACACGAAAAGACAAAAAACTTTATTGAAAATCGTTGTGCAATGGCTCCTTATTTAATCAAGCTAATTATAATAAACTTTTGAAAATAGCCAGCGAGATATCTAAAAATGACTTTTTATCAAAGTTTTATTTTTATTTTAAAACATTCCAACAATTTCTTTGACCGACCATGAGGTACGGAACCTTAAACGTGTGAACCAGACTCGCATTTGGCCGATTTTTAAACATTAATGGCCTGTTTTTAAACCTAATGGCGTAAAAATAAAGGGTTTACTAATTCATCACATTTCTTCCTTGTACAGAGCAAATAACACTATTTCCCGCTCTTTTCGAATTTTACGTTACATTTTTCCATGACCCTCTGGGACCTTCGGTTTCTGTGAGTTAGTTAAATATACCCTGATATCTATAATCAATTATTTTTAACAATCACTTGCTGCCTTTGATAGAATTTGTTATCACCATTTCGATTGCGGGTAATAATGATATAAACCAACCACCCGCCGGCCACAAATCCGGCGATCCCCGTGCTTATTAAACAGAGCGTGGGCATGAAGATTCTAAACTCATTTCATTAGGGAAAGCAGACCGAATACATATTTTCATAAACCTTGATTTCTTTAAGTATCCTCTTTTAAAATACACACAGTATTCAAAGCTGATGGATATCTAGCACGTTCGACATTAAAAAAATAGATTTTACATAACACAAAAAATTTTTGATGTATCGCTGTAAAAATGACCCTAAACATATATACCTAGAATTGTATTTAATTACTATTAACAATTTTTCGACTATTTACTTAAGAATATACTCGCACTATATCAAACATCAAGCGTTTGTTAAAAAACGTCCAATCTCTAATCGTCCATTCTCAACTACTTTCAACTATAGTGTCACCAAATGACATGAAATAAATTTCTAACAATACCATTCAACTGGATCTCCGTATATATGGAATTCTAACCCACAAAACGTATTTAGAATACGTTTGTATGATTATGTTAAATTTATTTAAAATTCTTCTTCATTTCTAATATTTTTTAAAATATTTCCTTCATTTACCAACACTAAACTGCCTGATATAACTTAAATTAATAGCGCGAGAGCGGCTTCATATTGAACTAAATTAGTTTCAATTCCATTGGACTAATGGTCCCTTTTATTTAACGGTTTCTAAATAGAACGCAACCAGGCCTAATAAACAAGATGACGCCATTGGCAAACTGAAATTCCAAAATCATTGGGTAACAATAGCTGAAAGGAACCAACGTGTCATTCACATTGCTTCATCATTCACTTCTAAAGGAACCGTATTTTGTGAGAATGGATTTAAAAAATCCGCCATTTCACTTCATCTCTGAAAGTCAGTAGGTATTAACATAAAGTCTAACGAAAATTAAAGAATGGCCTTAAAGTCACTTATTTGAGGAAATGATTTTTTATTTAATTGCGGTCTACTTGTAAGTAAAATTTTAACGGATTTAAATTAAGCATTGGTTTCAGAAATATGACCAATCAAATTGGTCCAGATTATGTCATTCGTTATAAAATATATACGGTAAGCTAAGGTAACCTTATGTTTCTGGTATATCTCATTTTAATTTTGAAATAATTTTTTTGGTATACCAAATTTTAAAAATGCTTTGTCCGATTTTTAAACGACTACTAACATCACAACGATACGATCAGATCCAAAAAATGACTAAAAATTACTTTTTATCAAAGTTTTATTTTTTATAAAAATATTAGATACCTTTTACGGTTGTTAAATTATATTCAAGCCACAAAATGTTTTATTAACTTACTTATTGTATTAAACTCACTCAAAGTAGCCAAGAATGCCACTTTGAGGGGTTATACATTAAGAATTGTTTTGCTTTAAATTCGTTATAACAAACTTTTAATGTAACAGTTATACTGCAATTAAATTTGAAACAGTTAAATTGCTAAACGGGTATAAAATCCCTATTTTTCGATAATCCCTTCCATTTTGGCACATTTAAATTATAAAGAGCAAAAAACATTACACAATTTATTTTACTTAGCAACAAATTGATTTGCAACCTGCATTTTATCTGAAAAAAATTAAATACCATCTTTTCTCTACAAGATACTCTATCTTATACCGTTTTAAGTATATCCCGTGTTGAAAACAAAAATTTTGGCATTTTGGAAGACCAATTTCAGTGACGTAGAATTATTCACAATTTAAAATATTTGCTTTAATTAAATTAAATTATTTGCTCTTTTTTTAAATCAATCAATACCGATAATATTTCTACATTTCAAAAAAAGAATAAAAACTTCGCGCATGGTTGAAAATGAAGTAATCATTCAAATAAACATGGAAATAGATACCGACTTAATGAAACAACTAATCAGAATAAAAACCAGTCATACAAAAATATCAAAGAATATACGTATATGATGGAAGGAATCACAAATAGCCATACACAAAGATTTTGATCTGTACATTATTGTCGCATAACATACTTATTTATTCTTAACGATTAAAATCCGATTAGGCCGTTAACTAGAATGTAGCTCGCCAGTAAACAGTAAACCTCGTCTAATAGTTACCGCAGTGCGCTCTTGACATTTCACCGCCGCTGCTCGCTAGATATTCGATCGCGATGGTTGCCCACATTCCCAATAGACCCGCAATAACAATCTTCTTGCTGCGGTGAACAAACTCGTCGTCTTCGTATGAAGTAGGAGTGGTGACACTACAGAAACGATTCACTGTTCCGGAACATTGCTCTATTTCTATCGATGCGAATGTGT
Organism: Druceiella hillmani; assembly: GCA_039881145.1. NCBI lineage: Eukaryota > Metazoa > Arthropoda > Insecta > Lepidoptera > Hepialidae > Druceiella > Druceiella hillmani. Next base: position 19,049,386 of record JAYKKI010000021.1, on the reverse strand, counting down.
CATTTTAAACTTTCGACCGTGAGTCTCGCATTAACTTAATGAAAGACTTTATTCAGCATATTCTTGGCTGGTCGCTTTAAGAAATGAAAGAAAATGTACGCTATGTGACATTGAAACATAAAGAAACAACTTGGTTCCTTAAATTTGAATTGGACAAGTTGCTGTCCCGTTAAATTACAAATATATCTTCAATTCGTGTTTTTTCTGAAAATATAACTAATACAATAAACACCTAGTTGATTCTATACTAAACATGTAATTTATATATACCTAGGTTATCATATATTTTTACAGATAAAGTAATTATATAGAAAAAAAATTAGATTGAACTGCGTATAAATGATTAGAACCAACCTTGAACAAATATTTTTTTTCCTAATGAAAAAAAAAACAATAAAATGTAAAAACTTTTTTTACTGACTGAATTAAAAATATGTCAAGTATTTATACTAGAACACTTTCATACTCTAACTTTAATGTCAATAAAATAAGTGTGGCACAGCCCTAACACGAAGCATCGTTCGCTGTCCCTGCTCAAAACCGCTAGTTTGAAACGCATTTCGACTCGTGAGAAAGACTCCGCCATAGAGCGGGAATGTGCGCAACTTTTTATTGAAATGGATGAAACGATTCAATTTGAAATCATATTAATTAACCGACATCGAGTTCCCATCCGACTAGAAGCACTCATTTTGCATTGAGACCGCGCTTAATATCGGCCTTGAACAAACACATGTTCGACTTAGAGCTAGCTTATTGTTAGATGATCATAATTGTTTAAAAATCAACTTAAGAACGAGGCAATTTTAAATATTTATTTCAATACTCTCACCAAATTGCAACATTCTCACTTTTGAAAAATTTACAAATCAAAACGAGTAAATGTCAAGTATCTTTAACTAATACATAACATTGTCGCATGTAAAACATATTAGAATAAATATCTGAACATAAATTTATTATAAGTACTACAAAACTTTGATTTAAATAAAGCATATCAGTATATCAAAGGACCAAAACAATAACGTCTCATACATTAGTCTTATAACAACAATGTAGAAACTCGTAATTTCAAATAAAATTCCTTTTGTACTAATTTCCAATTTACAAGTACCTATTTTACTTTTAAATATTTTAATTTACTTTTGCACAAAGATTTTGTAAATAGCTTTTTTTGGCTATTATCGCATTTCAATGGCTATTATCATAATAACCAAGAAAGCAACTTACTAAATTTATAGGATACATGATGTCATCTACATGAGAATTATTATAACTAAATGCATTAAATACCCTGTTGCTTCTCGATATGGTGTTTTCTTGTCCAAATCAGAGTTATTTTTTCTAATTTAGTGTTTGGATCTACAGGCAAGCTATTATCGTTGGCATAGTCACTCAAGTTAAACTCGATAATCAGTTTCTCTATATATTTCTGTTGATATAAGAACATATAGTCATCACCTCTTTCCCAAAAATGTTATTTGAAGAACAATAACATTTTTGAGTTCATGTAATTTTCTTTTGGTTGTGGTTGGCGTAAATAGATAAGTAAAATTTTATGTATTTTTTATTAATCATGTATTAAATATAAATATATATATATATATATTATATATAGATAGATATATAGATATATATATATATACATTTAATCATTTAATTTTATATATTTAGTTCACTAGAAATTGTCAATCCATCGTCTACATATAAGACCAGATATACTTCAATGCCATTCATGAGACCAACATACACATACTTACCGGTGTGACTATTTGTAACACGAAATTTCTTCATACTGAACCAAATTTTTGATTCCGGCACCTGGGTGCTTATTTTAAACTATACAAAAACTGATTGAGTTTGCATGCATAGTCATCAGAAACAGCTTAGCCTTCTATTGGAGTCATGAAATACTCTCTGTGATATCTGTATAAAGAAAGGCGATCTTCACATCAAACTATACCATTTTAAAGTTGTTTTGACACACTTTTGACAGCGATACTCTGACTGAATAATACCTGACAGTTGGTAGAAATGTCTCCATGTAATCAATGTGATACTTCTGTGGGCATCCAGACATCTTTGAATTCGTTACTTAGATACTCTCTCCCATTATCTCCAAATACGATTTAGTTTTCATAAATTGATTCAAGTTTATTAGAAGAACGTGAAATCGTTTAAATTTCGTGAATACCCCGAATTTATTATTAAAGGATAGATAAATATTTTCCTGGTGTATTTGTCTATAAATGAAAAGAAATATTGCGCTCCGCCTATTGATTTTACCTCCAGTGACCCACAAACATCAGAGTTTATTAATACTAGATGTTTCGTAGCCCGAGAATCTTGCCTCAGGAACCACAATCTTGACTGTTTTCCACGCTGACCGAATCTGCATTCTATATTAAGTAGATTTTCAGTCAGCTTTATTCCTTCTGTACATTTTGGAAGCTTGCACAATCAGATATGTTAAGATGGGCCACTCACTGATGCCATAAGTAATGATGACTTTCATACGTCTTACACGTGTATGCTGAAATACTGTTCATGATAAGCTTGTACATGCTTGCCTGTTGCAACTTCCAGCTTTGCATTATTGAGTATTTTACAGCCATCACTAATAAACTGTACGAAACACCCATTCTTTATCAACCGACTCACTGAGAGATGGGGATTTGCTAAATCAGGCAGTAGAAATAGTTCTTAGTTTATATGCCGTACTCAATATTTTAATGCTTACTCTTTTATATTTTGGCAGCTTTCTAACGTGATCGTAATCAGATCTTTTAATAATCCAACACAACGTGTTATTCCTATATCATCAACAGACTTTTGCATATTTATCCATACTTCTTTCACCAATTTTGCTTTTTTAATGGGAATGTAATTGGGTGGATCGTCTAATAAGATTATTTTGACTTTTGCTTTCAAATCGAGCTTCGAATCAACGTTGCCATTGTTTTCAATGCTACACCATAAGTTCTCGTTCTGGAGTTATTGCGTCCAACTAATTCTTCAGTAAGCATAATTTCATTGTTCGAAGACAGTTTATACTGTTTTATATGGAATCTTGAAAGAGTTCACAATCAAGACAATATGCCATACGAGAGAGGCTAAGTCGTATTAATTTGCTGACTGGCGACTGCATTTTTATCATTCAAATGTCCGTACTTTGTTAAATTGTTATTTATTCAATCAGATTAAGTGCCATAACCTTTGCCCATAACCTTTAGAATGAATGATTTTATAAAGTATTTTGTTATATTTATTGAAGCACACCACTGAAATTATGGTAAATGAAATAACAGTTACAGACAGATGTGAGAGAACTATAGCCAATTCAGCCAACTTAGAAGTGCGGAAATTTTAAACATTTGTTTTTAAATATATATATATATATATATATATATATATATATATATATATATGTATATATATATGTATATATATATATATATATATATATATATATATATATATATATATATATATATATACATATATATATATATATATATATATGTCTAATTGGTTTGGATTGCATCAATATATGAAAATAAAGGATTAAAGATCATACAATGTAGTAATTAAAAATAAAAGAAGATAACCTCAAATAAAAAGATATGAAAGACGATAACTACTCAGAAAATGATACTTCGAATATAACAGATTTCATGGTGGATAAATACTGTTACAAATATCCATATAGATGCTCAGCTGAAGATAGAAGAGAAATAGAAAATCAAATATCAAAACTACTAGAGAAAAATTTGATTGAGAAATCTTATAGCTCATTTACTGCTTCAGTAACTCTAGCATATGAAAAAAAGATGAAAGAAAAACAAGTTTATGTATAGATTTCAGAGAATTGAACAAAATTGCGGTTCCTCAATCACGACCATTTCCATTGATTGAAGATTTAATGATAAAAACTGTAAACTGAAAATATTTTTCAACTTTTGACATAAATTCAGCATTTTGGAAATTCTTTTGAAAATTCGAGATAGAAAGCTGCATTTGTTAGACAAAAAGAGCATTTCCAGTGGACGTGCCTCCCGTTTAGATTACAAACTGCTCCAGCCATTTTCCAAATGATATTTAGCAACTTCATAAGAAAAAACAAAGTCTCTATTTTTGCCGTAAATTTTATAGACGACATCTTAACTTTTTCCAAAACTTTTGAAGAACATATATTACATCTATCAAGATTACGTCAAGTAATCTTACAAAGGGCTTTAGATCTCTAGTTTTGCAGTAAATTTTATAGACGACATCTTAACTTTTTCCAAAACTATTGAAGAACATATATTTCATCTAAAAAGATTACGTTAAGTAATCTTACAAAGGGTTTTAGATCTCTAGTTTTGCAGTAAAATTTATAGACGACATCTTAACTTTTTCCAAAACTATTGAAGAACGTATATTTCATCTAAAAAGATTACGTTAAGTAATCTTACAAAGGGTTTTAGATCTCTAGTTTTGCAGTAAAATTTATAGACGACATCTTAACATTTTCCAAAATTTTTGAAGAACATATATTACATATATCAAGATTACGTCAAGTAATCTTATATAGGATAAAAACTTACAAAGGGCTTTAGACTAAAATTTCCCAAATGTATTTTTGCAAATCACTAGGATAAGTATTTAGGCCACATAATAGAAAACAATTCAGTGAGACCTCTGAAAGATTATTTAATTACTGTCAAAAATTTGTCTGTTCCAGTAAAGAGAAAAAATATACGTCAATCCCAAGGAAAAATATATTTTCGCCATAAGTTCGTGCAAAATAGTGCAATTATCCTGAGCCCGTTACACAATTTTATACGGGAAGAAGTGAAATCCATGTGAACTGGAGAATGTCAGAAATCATTTGGCAAGCTAAAATCATTATTAAGCTAAACCAATTCTGAAGATTTTGATCCTGAACTGCCAATAAATATTTACACGGATGCAAGCATAAAAGGAGTAGTAGCGGTGTTAAATCAAACAGATTAAAACGGAGACAATCAACCAGTTACTTATTTTTCAAAAAAATTAACTAAAGTTCAAAAAAAGAAGCAGGCAATATACCTAGAGTATCCGGCAATAAAAGAAGCTGTAAAATATTGGCAGCACTGCCTTATGGAAAAATAATTTATAGTATACTCAGATCATAAACCATTACAAAATATGAACATTAAGGCTAGAACTGATGAAGAACACAGTGACTTAACATATTATTTATCTCAATATAATTTTAAAATTAAATATAACCCAGGAATATCAAATCAAGAGCAGACTGTTTAAACAAAAATCCAGATCCTTATGACAATACTGATGAAGTTTTGAAAGTGACCAAAAAATGAACAAAATGAAAAAAAAAGAATGAAAAAATGACCAAATCACAAATTAAGACCTACAAAATGACAAAAACAAACTTGAATTGGAAGACGAAATTTACTAGAAAAAGAATAAAAGATAGAAAAAATAATACTATCAGAAGAACTTAGCAAAACTCTAATAAAAATCTCTCTAAAAACCTCTTCCACTTAACTTACTGCCACCTTGGGAAAACATAGGTGATAAATAAAATAATCCAATTCTACAGAGCACAGAATATCATTGCAAACATTAACGAATTTCAAAATATAGCCTAATGTCACATTTAGGTGCAGCAAGACACCCATTTGAAATTGTATCAATTGATAGCATTGAAGGCTTCGGGAGATCAGGGTAAACAAAAAAATACCTTCATCTTCTGGTTGATTATTTTACTAGGTATGCTTATATTCTGATATGAAGAAATCAAAACTCCAATGATTTTATTATACCTATAAAAAAGTGTGACATAAAGTTGAAATATTGATATGATATTAACGGACCAATACCCTGGCATAAATTCCAAAGAATTTAAGGAATTTTGAAAAGGAATAATATAAGATAGTCTTCACTACTGTGGATGCATCATTTTCAAATGGACTTAATGAAAGACTAAACCAAACTTTAGTCAATAAGGTAAGATGCAAAATAAATGAAAGTTTTAAGAAAGCAGCATGGACAGCTATTGCACAGAAATGTGCAGAAAAATATGACGAAACAGAACACACAGTAACAAAATTTGCTCCAAAATACCTTATGTAAGGCGTACAAAAGAAGACCTGAAAAGAGATAGAAAATTAGCCTTTAAACAGACAATAAAATCTCACAATTATAATAAGAAAACTTTCGACCTACATAGGAAAGAATATAAATTTGAAGTGGGGAATAAGGGTCTGCGTGGATAATGGAAATCGACTAAATAAGAAGAAAAGGGATGAATTGAGAATTTGGACCCTACAAAATTTTGAAGAAAATTTCCAATTCAATCTATAAAGTTGATGTCGGACACAGGAAAACGGAATCAAACTTCCACCACATTACCAACCTCTTTCCAATATCGTTTAGTAAATGAATAATTACAGATATAAAGAAAACCACTACACTCGTATTCTAGTGTCGACGCTTTTCTTAAATTTATATTTGCCGCGTTATCGTCAGAGCCTATAAATGACACAGCTGACAGTTGTCATTTTTGTCGAAATATGGGATAGAGGTTATTATTATTTTAAGAAACTTTGCTTTATAACATTACTGAAATAGACCTGAAATAAGGGCTTTAAATTTTGTTACATTTCTTTTCACAGGTGAGTAAATCTTTAGTTTATAAAATAATGTAATTAGTTAATTGTTGTAAAACTTTTGTACGTATTGTTTCTTTCAATGTTCCCATCAAGTATCAAGTAGAAAGTATCAATTAGCATTATATATATATATATATATATATATATATATATATATATATATATATATATATATATGCCTATATACGAGTCGCAAAGATATCAAGCTGACAAATCATGTAACAAATTAAAAAGATATAAAAATTTACGTGTCCGTTACATGTTTGGTCTTAAGAAATACGATCATATTTCTTAGTTTAGATCAGATTCAAATGATATTACTACGTGATGGACGCAATCTTCACATTCTTTATAAAAGTTTTCGTCAAACTGAATTCGACTTGATCTTTTACGAAAAACTTCTACGATACGTGTGTCAATTGCAATATCAATTAACCATCTCAAATAAATTGATAGAAACTTCCAGAATATAAGAAATAGTTCACATAGATGTCTGATGCTCTCATTTTACTATCAATGACGAAAATAAATTATAGAAATTTAGCAATGAAAAATCAGAAAATTTTATTCATACAAGCAAAATTATATTTTACGGATTCGACGGATAATGAAGAGCTAACGAATTGGTTACGCGTATACCGTACCAATTAGCAGCACATGACACCGCAGGCCGAGGCATTATGAGACAGCAGCGGCAGTGGGTGTGCATAGAGCAGCCAATAGTAAATCGGGCACGCCTATTACAATAGTGTAGGGGAAACATCCACAGGCCCAATAAACGCATTTCAATTCGACGTTATCGCTTCGCTCGGCCTGCGAAAGAACTTATCTAGCTTCCACTTTTTTTTACTATTTTCCAAATAAGAAAAACTTGCATACCCTACAATTTGCATCATGAAAATGTGAATGAAAATTCTTAATCGTATGTAATATTAATTGGCATGCAATAACTAATACCTATAAATGTTGTGCCCATAATTTTCAATATTAACAAGATTTAATAATTTTCAACTGACACACCATGCGTTACGAGTATATATTACACTTTAAATTGTACGAAATAAGGATGAAAGGGGGATGCGAAATAAAAAAGTACTGATAAAATTGACACGCTGTTTGTTATTGGGAAAGAAGTAAAATATAAACATTGATTTTTCTCCATTAGAATAACTCAATTAATATCGTATAACATTAAGGAAGTTAAAAAAAATTTAAGTGCTTGATGTTTGCAACTGACGCAAATTTTCTATTAGCTCCGTGTTGTTTTTATACAAAAAATTTAAGTTTTCCATCTTCACGACAACTTCAAAAAATGGCTCATCTGGCTTAAAACATCGACGAATATCTCTACGACGAACACCTCTTGAACCGCGGCACATGACCGTAGAGGTACCGCAATTGGTTTAAGACTATACCAGTGATATCTTACTATTTCACATTACACACGGATTCAAATATTTTCGAACTTAAACCCTATTCGTCGCAAGTATGTTCTTATATATTATTGGAAACTATCTTGAATAATTTGTCTTAAACTTTAAAACAACAATTCAAAAAAACGGCATTCTTGAAAAAAATTTATAATTTTCTTAAATTTTAATTTAACAAAAGGCTGCAATAAACTGTTAATCATAATACACAATTTAAACAATTCCTAGAAATGAATCAATATATCAGATTAAAATTTTCACATGCAAACTTAGACGTGCGGAACGTCCAGAGCACAGGGGTCTACACAATCCGTAGAGCATAGTAAAGTATCACGCATCGCTAATGCATCAATGCCCTTTCTTAACAATCGTTATTAATTCTTACGACAAGAATGAATACAAAAAAAACAATTTCCATTTCTAACTTATTGTGTGCGTGCTTTATATACACCAATTTGGTTACTGCAAATATTATCTCAAATTATCTGACAGAAAGTTAAACTGTAAATATCTAAGTTGGTAGATAGGTATATATGTTCTAATAAAATAACCTAGGTATTTTCTTAAACTTTATTAACGTTTTACATAGCCAAAAAACAAAAACAGAATCCTTCTAACTTCGTCACGTCCATCTTTCTGTCCACATCATCATCAGCACAGATGATGATGTGTACGTAAACATAAATAAAGTACTCATATATTTCTTTTAAAGTACCTGCACATTTAACGTGCTTGAGGGTCAAAATTTGTTTTTTCCACAGATCCCGACGAGGAAGTGCAAGGCAAGAAGTGTTTTAATATCCAAGTGTATTCGAAAATATCTAGTACCTAATATTTTTGTTACGGCGTCTCTCTTGAAAGGTGCCCTTATGAGCGTTTTATCGTTATGTCGTATTTACAATATATTTTTTCCACTCTAACTTTTCAACCACGTATGTAAAAAAACGTCAAAATAACGACATTTAGTGCATAATTCAATACAAAATTATTTCAGTTAAATTTCTCTTAACGTTATTAAATATATGTTAGGAAATACATTTACAAAGTTAAATATTTAAATTACTATATGAACGGAAATGTATAAAGAACTTACGCGGTGGGATTCCCACACGAACTCCCATATTATATTTAACTAGAAGCGATACTCTCAATATCATAAAGTGCGCTTTAATATTTTTTCCAAAGAAACTAGTGAAAGAAAATGTTTATTATGGTTTCGGCAAAAAGTACATTTTCTTAATTTCGTATAACATTTTTTTATTATATTAGCTTGTTTTTTAAACCATAAAGTACGTACTCAATGTTCGATTTTAATAAAGTTATAACAAGAAAATAATTAAAAAAGTATTACTAAAAACTAAGTAGTTATAAAACCAGGTTACTCTTTCAAAACATTTTTAATAATAATCCTTACATCCTATAAAACAGCAAAGATAAAATATTTAAAATTAATTTTTCCATTCAATCATGATAAATAAAATCTATGCTACCACAAAAATATGACATAAGTAAGAATACTAAAAATAAGTACGTAATTATATGTATGTGTGTGTTTTGTGTGAGCGCACGTACACATACTCATGTAAAACAAACAAAATAATATATCGAAATTGAAAATTTAATTTTGAAACATTATATAATTTTGTTACAATATATTGTATTTGCAACTTTCTTCCATATTACCTACTTATTTCCTCGCTATAATTTAAGAAATAATTTAACAAAAAATGGCATTGCGACTATTTTTAGAGCTACTTCATAATATATTTCATGTTTTTCATAACGAGTAAAGTAATAGTGGGATAAATGGGATTTATCACACTAATTTTATAAAGAGAAAAATATTATTTGTTTCGTTTTTCAGGATTTGGCAGAAGAAAATCTTATCCTGAAACTTTCCCCACAGGACATTTTCAACATCATATACCTTATAATAACCGAATGGGGTAAGGGTGCCTATATAAAATCTTTATAGAGCTTTTGGGTATGAAATATGACGTTTATATTTAAGAAAGTTTTTTTTTAATAACAATAACACGTTAGCATAATATGTGATAAGACGATTCAATATACTGTCATATGTAATAGATCAATATCCATTCGATCATTTTCATTTAATGGAATATCTGTTTCTAGAAAAATGTTTATGGTAAAAATACAGTTAGAATTTATATATACGTCCTAGAAATCACTCACACGTGACGTCTCGACAGAGCGGTGAAGATCATCATGTGTGTATTAGGAGCTGAGGTAATCCACCTCACGATGTCTCATCATTTGTCTTTATGCTTGCCATCCGTCTGGTACACTCGTGCATGGGACCGCCCATAGCAGATTTCATCGGTCGATCCGTCACATAGAAGACCGTCCGCATGGCCTAGAATCATCTACTACACCCTACTCGGTTAGGCGCTCTATAAAGCTCTCGTTATGTCGCCGTGAAGCATGACCAGCAAATTTGATGATTCGAGATAATACTAAGCTCCAGAGACTCCGCTTTACGCCAAGTTCTTGGAGTACGAAGACGTTAGTTCGGAATTCAATCGAAGATATTCCAAGTAGTTATGTCCACCTGATTCTTGGCTCAATGACATTATCTGGAATATCATAGCCACAAAGGTAAAAAGAAGGCCAATATGATCATACAGTATTGAGAAATCTTCAAAATATTGAAGAATATATCCACAAAAATAAATCGAGTGTAGGGAAACAATATTTCCACTACAATCAATAAATGCGTTTTTACAAACGTTTCAACTTTCTTCATTATTCTCGGAAAAGTTATGAAATCTCGCGAGGATTCGTGTTGCTGATTTGACGTGAACCGTGACAATTTTTTACAACACTACTTTTCTTAATAAAGCCATTAAGCTTGACACTTTTAATAATACCATTCCCATTTCAGTGCAGAATTCTCTATACCAGATAACTGTGAACTGATATGAATAGAAATATTCTTACTAATAAATTGGAAACTTCTGTCAACAACTATATGAGCATATATAAGCAGGTCCTTAAAACTGAAGTAGACATTGTAACATCAATAATTACTAAAGTATTAAATATTTCGATAGTAGGTTACCACCTTTCAATCTGAATATACAAAAAAAAAACAAACGCGTCTCAGAGTACACAATATTGTCCATATGTCCTAAAATTTGTGATGACAATTAATTAAAATTTAATCGAAGTATTAATAAAATACTGGTCTTTGGAATGATTTCATTTTTTATAACAATAGTTAAAAAAATCAAGATGATGGGGCAAAGTGCACATTACTTTAAAGAGTAACATTGCACCAATAGGGCCTAAAAATAAAAATGGACCATGGTGAATTTCATTCTTCTCGCGCATTCGTACCTATACATATGAGACCTTGCCGTCGTTTTCAGTATTCTAGCATAATTAATACACAACTATTGAAAACGGCAGCAAATATTGTTGTATTGCTTGGACGCCTCGGAAATTCTGCACCGTTTTCGAAAGTCCCCACACCGTTTGCGCACCGTATTACACATTTTGTTACCGACCGGGATTTCCGCATTATTTGTGCACCGATTTTTCTAAAATCATTGTTCGTAGCAACCTGAGACTAGCGGCAATCATGTTTAATCTAAAGTCTGTTACGTTTAACTATTATTTTTCAGAGTTTAGATAGAACGCAAATTACGATTTATCGAAAATTTCGTAATTTTCTCTAGCTGACTGCGATCATTATTCATGATCGCCTTCGCTTTAGAGAGCTCTGGCATTATTGTGTTGCTCGCCAGTCATTAACCGTGTTTCACATTCTGAATTACTTTCTATCTCTCTGGACTCTATTGTCCGAGCTCTCTGAGAGCTCACGCTTGAGCTTCTCTATCGTTGAAAGTTCTCGGGAGACAGTGTATGGCGTATGCGATCCGCGATTAGACGTACTTTGCGTTCTTCATGAGTCTGCTGAGACCAATTGTTTGCTGTCCTAGCACTCTGTGTACCCAAGCGGAATTTTTTTGTCTGTGAAAGGTTCAGACTTGCGAGACAGCGCATGGCATTTGTGATCCGCAATTAGATGCTCTTTGCGTTCTACATAAGTCTGTTGAGACCAATTGTTTGCTGCCCTAGCACTCTGCGTATCCAAGCGGGATGTTTTCTCGGTGAAAGGTTCAGACTTCTGCGTGCATTCGCGACCCGCAAACAAATGTGCTTTGCGTTTTTCTTTGCTCTCTTAAGCCCGAGAGACCGCCATTCGAGTACACTATTCCCACCTTCCATCCGAGTTGTCTCAGGGCCCCTCCTGGGACCCGTAACGACCCACCTCATACAAAAGAGGGAACCATCGAAGGTCCCGTAATAGTTTCCCGTATCTACAGTCTCAGCGATTTCACTCAACAGGGATAGAGTCCGGTCCTTCTCAAAGAGTCATTTGGTACCCCCATTTTTTTCGAGAACGCATTTAATGAACGCTCTAAATGACTCAAAGATCGATCCATTCCCAACCAAGTCTCTAAAGTGACTAAAGATACCACGTTCTAAGGTTCCGCGTTATTCTACTTCACCATAAAGACGCATGCTGTCTAACAAAATTCTACGCGCATCGTCGTACTTACTGCAGTGGAACAAAACATGACTCATCTTCTGCGTCTCCGTAGGTACACGCCGGGCCATCTCTAAGGGCGAATCTATGTAAACTGGCACGAAATGCGCCATATCCCGTTAAAAATTGACAAACATAATAATCAGGAACCAACCAATTTTTACTTAACCACTCGAACACATCGGAAAGAATAACCTGGTCGTTTCCCTCTTGGAATCAGGGAAGGACCACCTGGACAGCTAATGAGCAACGACGATCATGCATCTATCCCAGTCTTGGCACCCTATCTTGAATTGGGTGCTAGTTCGCGCCCCAGGTTCTGTGGAGTGGCGCCCATGAGCGCCCACACGAGATGAGAGTGATATCAGTATCACTTTCTCCCGAGGGTCCTGAGAATGTTACGGGCATATCAGGTAAGTTACACAGCAGCAGGCTGTTCTGGTGGATAAAATCCTCCAAAATTTTCCCATTCAGATTGGAACGCCTCGAGTACCACAGGCAAGACTGCGCGTTTGCATCAGCACAGATGACAGCTGGGCTCCGCCCAACAGAGCGGAGGACAGCGTAAGATGCTCATAGAAGACTTCTGTTGCCATTGAATACTGAAAATAATTACTAATTACCACACATGTAACGGGCGGAGAGATATGTGGGCCACTACGTAGTGCTCTACCGAAAGATGTTCCAGGAACAGGACGCCCAGCTCTTTCGGGTCTAGGACGATTGCAACCTTGGGATGGGATAGGACCTTCTCCAGAACAGGAAGGGTTCCAATCCCAGACTGCTCCCCTGGGAGGGTACTGCTCCTGGACATACGCGATGAAAAACTTACCACGGTCTCTAAGGGTCATCGAGAGCTGGGTCATGACCGTTGAGCCCCGCCCTGCATTCAGTTCGATGAAATTCATCCTATACTGTGAACTTAGCTGAAACTCACGCTGAGCGGAAATTTCAGTAGCGACTTTCCTGAATTTCTTCAAATCAGGCCTTTTGATCACCTTCAGGTTCTTGAGTTCAAATTTGTCTCATTCTTTTAGCGCTTGTGCTATACTGAGAAAGATTTGATTTTCTTCGAGGCATCTGAAAAAACGCATTTAAGTAACTAAAAAATATTTAAAAAATAAAGGATTACATTAGGGACGGTAAGACAAAAAAATTGCGGTGACTGATGATGTTGCTGGATTGCCAGGTTATGCAGTGAGCATTTTAACTTGAACGGAACAAATTTATATGAAGTAATAAAAACCGGTATAGTATTACTGTATTTATTTACAACTTACACTAAACTTTACTTACAAGAAAGATGATTATACAATTTACTATAAAACGCTATACGCTTTACTTTGGTATTAAAAATAAGCTGTTACTACTTTTCATTGTTCCCTTTCATACTCTTCGTGTCTTGCTTTAAAAGAGATTCTCATTTCTTAACTTGGATTTGAAATCATCTTTATTATTATTACTGCGACTTTTATACTAACCTGAACTTAAATGTCTGGAAAGTTCTATAAGGTTCGATATATACCTATTCCTTTCGTACATATACCTCTATCTTTCACATATATAAATCTATCATATTCGTAATCTATCTATACACTATACATAAAACCGCATACGTTGAATCAAAAGTTTTTCTCCACATAGCATCGCAAGTATCATAGACAATTTCGGCCATGGTAAAATAAATTATCATATTAATCATTATAAAAAAGAATCCC